>MU551660.1:2534045-2610040 GCA_024362625.1 Silurus asotus
CCAAAAAAAAAATAGATTAATGTCAAGGTTTCACACTTACATTCACAAACGAACATGCATAAGACGCAAGACGGGTTAAATGGCAACGTTTCTCTTCTTTGTGTTTGTTATTTTCCTGCTGCTCCGTCATCATCGCTCTACAACGGCACGCGATTAAATGATGAGTTGAGCTGCATCTCTCTTCTGATCCTCTCAGGAAAAAAAATAAAACGCACGAAACGGATGCCTTTATGCGATGCAGTGCCGAGATAGGTGCTTTTGTAAACATCGTATGAATGGTGCGCTATAGTGTACTTGAATACAATACAAAATAAGCAGCAACTGTCCCTGACACTTGGCTGAGATCCTGGCTCTGGTCTAAAGCATGAAGAGGATACGAGAGAGAAAGAGCGAGAGAGAGAGAGAGAGAGTCGGCATGACCAAAGCCTGAGGATCGAGGACGAGCACCAAAGCGTTCTTGGCACTCAGGTTCCCTCCTCCACACTAGTTTTCTTCATTTGGCAACAGTGCCGATGCTTGTTGTTGTTTGTTGTTGTTGTGTATGTACCACGTGGTATAAGGCAAACAGACATGAACAAACAAGTAGCAGGCAAATAACTAGAAAATAGCTCTTGGCAAAGAAAATCCCCTGAACAAGCATCCGTTAAAGCTCGAAGCAACGAGTGTGAATGTGGCTGTGTGATCTAAGAAGCTCATCCTGGTCTCTCGGGAGGCACTGGATGTTTGCTGATGTGTGTGTGCACGTGATTTGGTCGAGTGGATGTTCTGCACAGATGCTGTAGTATGGAAATTCGTTTGACTCTCGCTTTGTCGTTACAACCAAACACACATTACACAGTAAAACATACCATGTCTTAGGAGGACCAAGAGAGAGTGTGTGTGTGTGTGTGTGTGTGTGTGTGTGATTTAAATTGGCATCCACATGAAAACTGAAAGGCCGCAGTGGCAGACCCACTGCAGCAAGCCTGAGACAAATACATGACCAAAAAAAAAAAAAAAAAAAAAAAAAAAACCCACGAGAAAAAAATAAAACTGCAGGTTGTGAAATTTCACCTCCACACTAAGACGCCGGTGAGTTCGTTTTGGCGCGTGAAATGAAAATTGGAATGAGGAAGATTTCCAGACGTTTTTCCGCAAGTTTCTTGAGTTCACTGTTACAAGATGGACTAGAGAACAAAATCCAGCGATATGCGACAGCTGAAGCACTCAAGAGTGACCAATTTCCAAACCGTTTCCACGGATACGCTATCGGTTCTCACGCTTGATGTGATTTCGATGAAACACGAAATAATTTGATTTCACGCCCTCTTCCTGGCATCGCCAAAACAAAGGTGGGTTGGTGGGTGGTTGGAGGCCGGGGGTTTGGGTGGTTGGGGTTTGGGTGGTAAGAGAAAGAAAGCAAAGCAGCAAAGAACATGGTCATTCAATTGGCTGTCAAATGTCACCTTCTTAGACCTGACAAACTGAAGTCATATATAAAGTGCATTTAAAAAAAAAAAAAAAAAAAAGAAAATACCAGCAATAGAGAGAGAAAGAAGGGGAGAAAGAAAGAGAGAGAGAAGGAGAGAAAGAACAACTGTAGCTAAGAGTAGCAAGTATCTCTTAGAGTTGATTACGAGGCACCTCTCGAAAAACAAAACAAAAAAATTATAGAACTCTTAAAAAATATTATTTTACATTTGAAATTACACAATGGAACACACCTTCCAATTTCTTTATGAATGCATCTCTTGTTATATTGGCAAATATCCACAAAGCGTGTCCTTTTATCTTTCTTTTTTTTTTTTTTTTTTTGCAGTTGTTTAAAGCAGCCTTCCTTCAGCACCACGAAATCCTGCATGTGTGTGAAACGTGACACAAAACAAACAAAAAAAAAACTCCTCCATATTCTACTGAGCTCAGGCTACATGATGGGATCTCAGTTAAACACATGATATCCAGTGAGAGTTGAGCTCCGGTCCGGTCTCATCAACCTCAGCCTTTTTCTTGACCTGCCACAGCCATTTGATTCGATTTCCTCACTTCAGAGTGACCTCTGAGAACCGAGTTTGTGCCTCTTGTTTCCTGATGATCCGGATTTTTTTTAGTCCACCAGGAGGTCAAGTGCAGTCTTTCGGTTGGCTGCTTGGAGCTACAATATCTCTCCATTGGAGGGAATCTTGATTTTTTGTATTTTTTTTTTTTGCTTGTGTAAAAAAAAAAAAAATTGACCCTACTACTGTTGATGAAGAGAGTTAGGGGTCAACATCGTCTAAATCGCTCTTTGAGTCACCCAGCATCATAGGAGACTCTGATCCCTGGAAAAAAAAAAGAGGGGGGACGGGGGACGGACAGAAAATGGATGAAAAATAAAAGAAATATTCACTGTATAAATCCCACATTGCAAAGACTGATCAAAGTTTCATCATTACAATTTTCATTTACTGAAAATTAGAGAAGCGGATCCCGAAAGTTGACCAGTGGTGTCCTTTAATTTTGCCCATCATTCCATACATTACAAAAGATGGAGATTTTTTTTTTTCTTCAAAAAAATAAGGGCCAGCTTCATGACTCTCATTAGAGGTCACTAAATTGCTGTAGTGGACAGAGAAAAATAAATCTAGAATGGGATGTGCAATGAGCACGAGTGAGATGGTCAGGTGTTCACATATACTGAAGCCGTGTCATGTAAATGTGACTCCTGTATTGCTGACCAGAATATCAGAAAGACTGTAACCATAAAAATCTGATGAAATCAGCTAAAGCACAGCATGCATGAGAGGACCAAAGTGCATCAAGGTTATAAGACCTCCCAAAGATCCCAATCTCCTCAAATCAATACACTCTGG
Organism: Silurus asotus; assembly: GCA_024362625.1. Taxonomy (NCBI): domain Eukaryota; kingdom Metazoa; phylum Chordata; class Actinopteri; order Siluriformes; family Siluridae; genus Silurus; species Silurus asotus. The sequence continues at coordinate 2,536,874 of MU551660.1, forward strand.
AACAAGGTCCAGCACACATCCATTACACTCACGACTAGATGTTAACTGGGTATGGGGTTTTTTCTTTGGCTGATATTTAGAAATCAGAGCAGCTGATAACTGATATATGATGCCGATTTTTTGTTTTCATCGCAGTAAACCCAACAGTTAATTAATAAGTGATGATGCAGAAAATTGCTTAAATTAAACATTTATCGATCATCACAAGCCTCTTCAATAAGTGTACTTTATATATTTACAGTTTTAACTCTTCCAGTTCGCCGATTTGAATGGCGAATACAGACTACGGCCACCTGCTGGCATGGAAGAGTTTTATTCTATCACGCAAAGGCGGAACATCGACACACGGTTTGGTGTGCCAGATGTGTCTGCCTAATCGTCTGTGTGTCTGATCAACCAGATGAGCTTCTGTAGCTCACATTGCTGAAGAAGTTAACGCTGTTAATGTTTGACAGGTCACGACTATTTTGGCAGCAAAAGGGGGACCAACACGATATTAGGGAGGTGGTCATAATGTTATTCCTGATCGATGTATACACATGCATTCATGAAAAAGAGAGTGGAGGCTATTCAGATTAATTACCTGTCTAAGGCTGCGGTCCGAGTTCTCATTAGCTGGGCTACCATCAGAGCCATTACTGCTGCCAGACTGTTCCTTCTCATTCAGTAGAGCTGTGGCATAAGCCAGTGTATCCTACACACACACAAACAGCTTACACAAGGTGTCTAGGAACACTAAAGGCAGTACTATAAATTAAGTAAAAACTTCAGACCTGTGCTGAGATGGTCCGCTGGAAGGTCTTAGCCGTGGACGTCTCGTTGGACACGTTGCTCTGAGGGGTCCAGTAATGCTCGGACATCTGTAAAAGTCGGAGAAAAGCAAACAAACAAAAAAACAGATGAATACCCTGAATCACCATGCAAATGTAACCTGGGGGGAAAAAGTATTTATTAAATTTTGGTCAGTATCTTGCCTTTTTTTGCAGCCACTGCACTGCCCAGCTCCAATGTCCTGACAGCTCCTTGAAGTAGTCTTTAGCAGGAGCACACCTGGCCAAAACACATACGACCATATGGTGACTGAACCATACATATCCACTGCTGTTGTGCAATCCCTGTCGTCAGAGGGAAGACTTTCTGCCAGTGGATTACTGTTCCAAGGGCTTTTACAATATAAAGGCAGCTAAATGGCGATTAAAGAAGAGCCGTGAGAGGACATGTGTGATTCACTCACTTCTGCGCTAAAGTGACAAGGAACTTGACGCACTGGTAGCAGCGGCTGCTGTCCACATTGTTGCTCTGATGCATTAAAGCTGAAATGGTAAAAACAGACGTTAGATGACATAAGGTAGATTTTTGAAGATGGAGTTCAGAATGATACCTACCCAGAAGCCCCTTTTCAGTTTCGAATGCATATTTAAGTCTTTGGGACTGCAGAGGGTCTTCTACCATCTAAAGTTGATCAAAAGAAAGATGTAAGGTGTCTGTGCTGAATCTTTTCAACTAGCAAATGAATTAATTCATAAGAATTCTGTGTTCTTTCTCACCATTTCTATACATGGATTTATCCTGTTCAAAACATGCCTGAGTGCAATTGAAACAAATACAGGACAGTCTGACTACTCTAACACTGCTTGAGGCTGCTGCTCTACTTAGCAACACTCACCAGAATCTCCAGAAGCAATTGGAAGACATTCTTGAGCTCATGAGGAGGAGCCGAGTCCAGCTGATTCTAAAAACCACACACACACAAACACACACACAAAGTCAGCATTGCTCTCTATTAAAAAAAATATATATTTTTATAAGTTTTGTGAGTGAAGATTTGTAGATTTCAAGGCGATCTTACCTTTAGCAGGTGCAGCACCCCCAAAGAGAAAGGCTCATTACAAAAGCAGCAGTATGTCACCATCTCTATGAGGAAAGACAGTGGTCCAGAAAGCTCACGCATGGCAAACATGACCTATAAAAGAAAACAACCTTGGTTAAAAAAATTAATCCTGCATCGGTGATTATAACAAAAAAAATTTTTACGTAATGTTTCTGAGTGTAAGAAATGTGTGTGTGAGATAGAGAAAGAGAGAGAAAGACCTCCATAAGGTACGGCTGTCCCTCAGGTTTGAACAGCAGTGTGTTGACGTCTTGGTGCAGTGGCAGGAGTGAGGTTGAAGACACTAGACCAGAGGAGCTATGCTTAAACGATCCAGGAGCTGTGCACACACAGACAGAGCGTCAGATTTACAGTCTGAACCATGCATGAAGCACGCACATGAATATTCATTCCAAGGTTCGCACACTTTCATGCACACCAGATTCAAGGACTTGTCAAGCACCATTTGTTTTAGCGGTTAGTGTGACATAAAAGCAATAAAGACAGTGATATTACAAGAACATCTAATACATATTATGTGTAGACACACAGAATTGTTAATAATTCTAAACAGATAATATGTAATATACTTTATGCTTTATTAATACGGTGATCACTCTTATCCTTATTAATAGGAATGTTCCTTTCAGACACAGCAAGTGTCACGGCTCAAATATCTGACCCCCACCCAGGACAGAAGGCTCGCAACATAATGTCTAAAAATCCCCAAAACCAATATTCTGACAAGATTAAAACAATACTCTACTAAACTAAATTTAATTCTAACACTTTCAAGGATCTAAATTTGTTTTCAAGTACTTTCAAGCCTTGAATCCATGCGTCTAAAACAGCGGTCCCCAACCTTTTTTGCACCACGGACCGGATTCATGTCAGACAATATTAAAAAAAATAATAAAATAAAAAAAATAAAAAAAGTATGAACGACAAAAATTGTTTGGTTTTTTTCTAAATAGAATAATAATAAACGTGTTGTTTTTTGGTCATTTTGCTTGCTTGGGGGTTTCAATTTAGCGGTAATGTATTGTGTGTTAGCGAAGCAGCCCCCTTTAAGAAGGTAGCGGATGGAGGTGAGACATGTGACCGAGGCAAACATCATGACATGCATCAAGAGTGAGTCATAGACAGATGTGGCGGAGAGTATTCGGGAATTTTCCATAACAAAACATCGTTCGGAATCAGATAATAAATAAAACGCAAATAATGTATTCTTTCTGTGCGGTACCAATTGACCCACGGACCAGGATTGGGGACCACTATTCTAAAATTCAAATGACTTGGAAGAAGTGTGGGAACCCTGTCATTGTTTGTGTGTCTAATACAGTTGAGTGATACAGTTGCTTACTCTCCGTTCTTTGAGATTTCAGGTCTGTGTGTAGCACCACCAGGGCAAGTGTGTTATGCAAGTGCACGAACTCTCGTGCCTGAGCTGAACTCCACCGGCGGTTCTAAAGTGAACATGGTCAAGAAAAATGTAAAAAAAAAAACAGAACAAGTGTTTAAGCTGGAGGCTGTAAGTTTTGTTAGTGTTTCTGACATTAAAATTGATACACAAAAGTCAGCAGTTCAGATGGTAATACCTGATTGTTCTGTCTATTGGGACCCAACAGGAAGATGAGCATCCTCCGATAAGCTGCATGCTTCAACAATAACTGACACGGTCCGAATCCCTTAAAATATAATAAGGATGATATATATAAGGATGATATATAATATATGACAATATATTATATTATATATAATATATATTATACATTATTGAATTTTTATGCCTCTTGCATTCTTACCCTCTGGGCAAAGTTACTAAACAGGCTGAAGTACTGTGAGCAGTTTTTGCAGTTTTCTGGTACGTCCTTGTCGAGCAAAGAGAGCAGCATGTCTAGAAGACAGTCCAGCCCTGCGTCCTGGAAAAACAGCGCGCTCTCGAGAGTTTTCTCAAGGATGGAGGCCACCACTACACGCACCTCCCGCACATTACACTCCAACAGGCAGTTCCTATAAACAGTGAGAGAAAGAAAGAGAGAGAGAAATCAGAGACCGAGAGCAGTATCATAATCGCAATCAATTCCTTTTTATCGTATCCAGTGATACATATGTTTTTCATCATTAGTCCTAGAACAATTTGGGTTTTCTGGAATCCGAGCGATCCCGTGGGAGCGAACTACAACCCTCCCTTCCTTCACAATGTTTCACCAAGCACACATGCAGATGCTCAATCCGCATCAATGGATACCGCTCACATCGAATGTGAATGCCACTGGCTCCATGTGTTAATAGTCTGTGGATAAGTTCTACTTTTTGTGTTGTCTCAGCCAATAAGGTACCAGGAAGCACACCCACATGCACAGCTAACACAGGGGCAAGCGATTTATGAGTTTCTGCCTGCAGCATCCACATATTTGGGTATGCAAAGGAAAAAAAAAACGAAAACAAGTTAAGGAAAATCTTGCATATGACATGATGGCAGTCTGGCCAAAGTTAATACTCCAGAGAGAAAGCTGCACAGAGGTCTGGTTGCTCTGGTGCTTATCAGAAGACAGAGCTATTAGCTATTATCGTATTTGTCCCATTTCTCAACCGTATTCCTACTCACTTGATGATCTCCCGTCCCTCAGCGGCCACCAGATACTGCACCATCCATCGACATGCCTCGCTGCTCTTCGACAGTAGCATCTCCACTGTAGCTATCCACTCCTCTGTATCAACCCTAACAAGGACACACGCATCAGAATCACAATCAGTTTATTGGCTAAGTGTGTTGGCACCCACAAGGAATTTGGTTCCAGCTGTTAATGACTGTCAAAAGTACAGACATAAATAACACTATACACTTAGCTTGGACTATACAAGACAAAACAGAAAGTGTGAGACAATAATGATCATATTTACATTTATCTACATACGGTAATTGATTATTATTATTTTTTTATTAGATTAGCTGACTCGATAAAAATGATCTCCAGTACCGAAGCTTTTTCTTGGTATGCAGGTACGTGTGGAACAGGAACTGCACAGCCAGCTGTAGGCTAGTCTTTGCCATAGCCTGGTAGGCCTGATGCTTCAGCTTCGTCTGTGTGCATTGAAAAAGCCAGTAAAGTAATTACGTATTTATTCTAAAACAAACAAACAACCAAAAAAAAAAACGTGTGGTGGCGTCTTACCGAGTTGACAGACGCCAGTGACAGGGTGAAGTTAAAGTAATCACTATTGTATACGTCTCTGTTCTTCATGAACTTTAGGTTCTCATCCCTCACCATCTGTAAAACAAACATCTGGGTGTTTATTACATGATCTACAACAAGGGTGGACAAATCAGTACACCACATACATGAGACTGCATCTGATTGAAACAGAAGATCTGGCTTTTGAGAAAAATGCACGAATTAAAGCAAAAGATGACAAATGGTCTTTTCTAAAATCATGAACACGTGTAGGTACAGATACTACGTGGAAAGTAGTGAATTTCACAGCGACACAATTCTCTAGATTACTACAGGCTAGAGGTCGACCGATTCATCGGTTTTGCCGATTAATCGGCACTGATAGATTGCTGGAAATTTCAGCAAAAATCCATACCAATAGTTTTTCCAGAAGATTCACTGTCATTATGAGAGCGGCCTCTAGAGGCAAATCACTGACACCGCATGCTGTTTTTACACTGCACAGAGGGCGCTATATTAAGTCTATTCATTATAGATTTTTTAGTTATATAATTATATTAATAATATCATTTATACAGTCATATTTATTAAATTTACCACTTTTTCTGATTTAGTACTGTTTTTTTAAATAACAAAATTCAGTACTAATTTACAGGGTTATCTTTGTTTTATTTGATCCAGTATCCATTTAAAAAAAACTACTGGTTGATCAATCCGTTATCGGCAAGTACGAGCCAATATAGCTACAAATATTCGTAAAACCCACTACTGTTCGACCTCTACTACAAGCAATCAGCTCACACACACACACACACACACACACACACACACACACACACACACACACACACAAAATAAATTCATTAGCCACACTGAAGTATTTAATGCGTAATTTGAAAACGGGAAACAGTTGATACATATTGACGGGGAATAAACACAATGTCCTGTATCTGAGATTTTGTTGGTAATGAATGGCACCTGAAAGATCCAGGCTGGCATCTTCTCTACAAACAGGCCCTTTTTCTCTCCTTTCTTGACCAGCCGGGTGAGCAAAGTGAGACGGTCATTATTGGCTCTGGGGGGTCGTGGGGATGATTGAGGTGAAATGTCAGGAGAAGAAGGGGCAGACCTGAGTAGTAAAAAAAAAACAAAAACACACAGGTAAATAGCAGCCATTAAAAAAAAAATCCAATCATGTGTGATGTCACTGTTTTGATGAGTTACTCACAGAGACAGGTCCTCGGCTTCCTGTCTCATGACGCTGACGCGGCTCTTTTTGGGGAGCACAGGCGAGTTCTGCTCACTGATGCGCTGGTAGAACAACATATAAGCATTCCAGTAGCGCCGCCGAACATCTGGATACGGGTTAGCTACAGGAAAACAGGGTACCGTATCTTCATCAAATGATATATCAATGATTTATTCATGAGCATTCGATTAGGTGATTTCTTGTGCATCTGCCAGGTGTTCAGATCCGTGGGGAAAAAATAACGTACACTGATCGTAGACTTTGGGTCTGTACTCTCCACCAAAACACTCGTACTCCAAGGTTTCGTCGTTCATGTCGAACTCCTCGACGATGTTATCGTTAAACTTGTACCATCGGCTTCGTGAGCTGCCCCTAGATGAAACAGGAGAGAATGGTAGCGAAAGAGAAAAAGCGCACAATATGAGCTTAGTTTGGTGGCTATTCCAGTACGAGCCTCTCAGGCATCTGGACCTGTTTCAGATATTAAACAGTTTAGTACTTGTAAAAAGGCAGAGGGTCAAATTAGTAAATGCTCCTATGTACACACATTCATTAAAAAACAACCAGAACACATTCGCCTCACACTGGTGTCTATGGGCTGTGAACCTGACTACAGGATTTCTGCAGGTTTCACAGAGTCAAATTTATGACTTTTGAAGACCCTTTTAAGACCATTAAGAATAAAATTTCAGACATATATCTAGGGCTGCAACAACTAATCTATAAAATTGATAATAATGGATAAATAAATTTAATGTGTGCGTCCTTAGTCACGGATAAAGGTGAAACATCAGCACGGTAAGTAAAAACTGTAGAATCCTCATCATGTGTGAATGGTACAGTTTAATGAAGTGTTATTGAACTGTTTGTTTGTAACTTCTGCACAGTCGCACTGGATCTGTTCTGCCGTGGCTCGTGAGCAGCAGGATGCGCAGTTCGCTCGCGACATGGTGACGGATTTCATTAAATTTGGTGCAAACAAACACTAAATCTAAACGCAGCGAACGATTACATTTGTAGTCACTGTTGTGGCAAATGCATTTGTACACCACTGCTAATTTTTCCTGCTTTGCTACGTTCAAATGCTTTTTTTTACGTTTGTACATTTAATTTATGTAAAGAATTTCATTATTATACAGAATTAAATAAATGATATGTTCTAGATGCTTAAATCTTCACAACTGAAAGCAAAAAAAAGTATTTTTTAAAGCATGCACTATAACAAGCAGCTACTATAAGCTTCAAAATGTCTACATTTTTAAAGTACAAATTTATTAAAAAAATACCATGAATAAGGGTTTTATATAGTTATAATGCAGTTGCAGGGAGAAGAGGTGGAGAAGGGGGAGGAGTTCAGGTACCTGGGGTTAACAGTGCAAAGTAATGGAGAGTGTGTTTAGAGAAGTGAAGAAAAGAGTGCAGGCAGGGTGGAGTGAGTGAAGAAGAGTGATAGCAGGAGTGATTTGTGATAGAAGAGTATCTGTGAGAGTGAAAGGGAAAGTTTATAGGACTGTGGTGAGACCTGCGATGTTGTATGGATCAGAGACAGTGGCATTGAGTAAAAGACAGGAGGTGGAGCTGGAGGTAGCAGAGATGAAGATGTTGAGATTTTTGTTGGGAGTGTTGAGGGTGGACAGGATTAGAAATAAGTTTATTAGAGGGACAGCGGATGTAGGACGTTTTGAAGACAAGGTGAGGGAGGTGGGATTGAGATGGTTTGGACATGTGCAGAAGAGGGACATGGGGTATATCAGTAGGAGATGCTGAGAATGAAGCCACCAGGAAGGAGGAAAAGAGGAAGACCAAGGGGGAGGTTTATGGATGTGGTGAGGGAGGACATGCAGGTAGTTGGTTTGAAAGAGGACAGGGGGGGTATGGAGATGGATGATCCGCTGTGGCGACCCCTAATGGGAGAAGCCGAAAGAAAAAGAAGAAGGAGAGTAAGCAAAACATCAAAAAAAAATTTTAAACAAAGATAATCGGATCATTCGATTAATCAATTATCAAAATAAGCGTTAGTTGCGGCCCTTGCAGACCTTGCGGAAACCCTGGATTTATAATAGAGTCACACTTTCTGGGGAAAAAGCCCATCTAAAACGACTATGCAGAAGCTGTGCTCACCTGCGGTCTTTGATAAAGGAGTAGTAGTGTCCTGCATGTGCCTGGCCACTATGTACCACCACTCCTACAAGTTCGTAGTTCTCAGAAATGGTGACTTTCTTGCGTGGCGAGCCTCCAGGCCCAGCTTCTCCTCCCCGGCTGTTCTCTCCGTGATCTGAACTGGAGTCTTGTCGAGCCATGCCAGACACTGTGTACGGCTCCATGTTCAGAACCCATGGGAACTATTGAAACAAATCACTTTATCAGCTTTCCTGATCAATCACGAGAAAGCGTATGGTGGTATAGAAAGGCTGTGCTTTTGACTATCTTTTTCTTTATCTAGAAACACCCCTTTATTAGATCCCACCATGGCAGATCTAGATCTCGATTTCACAAGTGGAGATCCTGGGGCTTTTGTGATGTAAACCTCGCTCATGCCTCAGCACATTAGAAATCTGATGGTAATTTGGTTTGGAAATGTAGAAGTGCTGGAATTATTTTTTGGGTCTAAACTGATTAGTAAAATTGAAATTTTAAATGTTAAGCATTAATCTGGATCCCTAAATTAAATATATTCATGTTGTTTAATCAGTTACTTAATAAGACTGCCACAAGTTCTGTACTAATCGATAGCAATAACAGGTGTCTTACCCGTATCTGTTCGTCGTATTTAATGGAGCGTCCACTCTCCCAGTCGAAGCCGAAGCGCATGAGATGGATAACCAGTACGCTGGGCAATGACTTAATACAAGTGCGCTTCACTGTAGTCCTCTTTAATAATAAAAAAAAAAAACAAAAAAAACAAAAAAAAAAACCACACACACACACACACACACACACACACACACACACACACACACACACACACACACACCTTTAGTCTATATTTTTACTATTGTAAACCATCAGTTAGTGCTACAAATAAAAGCCACACATGTACCTTCTCTTTGCATTTCTCACAATAGTAAGCATTGCTGCCCTCCAGCACCTCTCCTCGGACAAACTGATCAAGAGAAATCTCCAAACTCTGACATGATGTCACCCCAAGGTTCAGTGCCATAAAGGTTTCTTCACGCTCATACCTGTGTGAGAGAGAGAGATCTCTTATGAACACATCCATCCACGCCTAAATAGTTAAAATATCGGAGCATCGCTCATTTAACTAGAAGAGATAATGATATCTATTATGATGCATCTTTATTCTCGATACTGACTGAATCTGTAAGAAAAGCTGCTCTGACTGTAATACAGACCTGTGAGGACAATCTTTGCATATTTTCTGGTCAGAGAAAATGCCTTGGAAGGTATTTTTGAAGATCTGCTCTCGTCCGATTTTCTAAAGGAAAGAAAAATGTATTATAGTGTACACTAATATTCAATACACCAGAACTGGGACATTTTACTTGTCTGTGTTCACTGCAAACAAAATTCTAGTAATAGTGTGTTACATTAAAGCCATTACAACCCTATACCATGTCAGTGTATATACGAAAGGGCAACGAGCAAACACAGAGCCGCTGTGGCCACTTTGGGAACCTTTTTTTTTTTTATTGAGAAATGTTGCATCAAATTCATATCAGACATGCAGAAGTTCTCATGGTTTCAAATTTAAGACCTTTATTTAAGACCACCAAAGATGAAATAAAAGACCTAGTTCACGACATCAGAGAATTTGTAATCATTGTGGTCGTATTTTTTTTTATTATTGAGAAATGTTGCATCAAATTCATATCAGACATGCAGAAGTTCTCATGGTTTCAAATTTAAGACCTTTATTTAAGACCACCAAAGATGAAATAAAAGACCTAGTTCACGACATCAGAGAATTTGTAATCATTGTGGTCGTAATACGGAGAATGATATTTGGACTAGCTAAAAAACTATTTTTTTTTTTAAATCTATTTAAAATGTATCTAAAATATATTTAATCCCATTATAAAGTGCTACAGGACATTTCAATGAGCATTAGAAGTAGCGTTACATGGACGTCGGAAAATTAGGACCTGTTTAAAATGTTTCAAGACCAAGACCTTTTTAAAATTTCTTTGACTCGGCGAAAACCCTGCGTGCTGATCATCAGTGTAGCCGTCATTCGGCTGTAGTCGCCAACCCGCAAATTCCTGCGCGTTTTTCAGCACAGCGGCACTTTGGGTGATATTCCTTAGTTGTGTGTGCTTGAAACGCAAAATCCTTCGAATGAAGCTCAAATCAATTTTTTTTAAAAATGCTCCACAATGAATCTTAATCACATCCTAATCGTGGTAACGAGCGTGTTTATGCTTAACGAAAAATCCTCTTAAATGTAGAAGGCGCTCAGTTCACCCATTGTTACACGAGTTTACAGGTAATGAGGAACCAATTACCTTCAGATGCTCATCCAACTGGTCCACCAAGCTGGTAAAGAACTCGTAGGCATCCTGCTGCTCTCGCACATACAGCTCCTTGTTCCACATCTTAAAGATCTGCGCAAATACATTTAAACAATACATCGCACATGCTATTTATTTTTTTTTTTCTGAGCACCATCTTCTGTTAACCAAATACACAATCAGCTCATACGATTGAACACTAGTCTTACCTTCCAGAAGTTCTCAGGCACATAGTACTGCAGCTTGCTTTCCATCAGATGGCCAAAAAGAGATTGCACCTGACAGAACACGCTCTCCTCTGGGTTCTCCGTGTCGTCCTCGATCGACAGGATGGCCTGAGACAAACATTTGAAAATATATTTAAATATATATATCAGATGATGTGCAAGATACAAAGTTGGAGAGGAAAAAAAAAAAAAGGAATGAAGGTGTGAAAGGATTTTAAAAAATCGTACCAAACCCACACACATTCATTTGTATAAACGATTGTAGTCATCAATATATAAAACAGACCTAACCCATGAACACGTACTATAACGGCACTTATTACACACACCTCAGGTAAACCAGGCTGCATATAGAGTTGCTGAAATACAGCGTTCATGTAGCAGGTCGCTCCACCATTCTTTAGGCCCACAAACCCTGATATGGAGCGTCCGTCCACCGGTGGGAGGTACTGAAGAGACACAAACGCAAAGGTCAAATAAAATACACACTCTGCCAATTAGACTGGGAATTTAAATAGCACTGAATTGCATCCTATGGAAGCAGAGCACAACAGTGTCATGATATACAGAGATCACATATTCCTGCATCTGCTTGATTGTATTCACCAACCTGTTGCCATATTATTCGCCAATTTGCATTAATTAGCATACCCTAATAAAATAGCCCATGCTTTTTTTTTTTTTTTTATCTGATTAGCGTAATAAAAAAATTCAAAAAGCCTTACATCGAATTCCTTAGAGAGTGATGGGTCTGACTGGTGGTGCATAGAAAGCAGCTCGCGAGTGATGAGCTGCAGGTTGGAGATAGAGCTGTCAGCCAACATCACCAACACCTCGTATGCTGCTAACCTGCTGCTGACTGTACTGCACCTGCGAGAACGACATACAAAACAAAAAAAGAGCGCGAGTGTGAGAATGAGGTTGCGGGTGAGTGTGAGAGCTGATGAATGTTTATGCAAATCCTTATATTATCGACACAATGTAGGGGAGTAAAAAGCCACAGAATTTCAAAAAGAAAGGAAAGAAAAGGTGTGCCCTACACCGTTCAGGCATAGTAACACTGATTATCTCTTCATCATGGCACCTGTTAGTGTGAGGTATTTATTAGGCAGCAAGTGAATATTATGTCCTCAAAGTCGACGTGTCAGAAGCAGGAAAAAATGGGCGAGCGTAAGGATTTGAGTGAGTTTGACGAGGGACAAATTCTGACGTCTAGACGTCTGGGTTAAAGCATATTTAAAACTGCAGCTCTTGTGGGGTTTCCCAGTCTGCAGTGGTCAGTATCTATCAAAGGTTTTGTACATTAGTTACTCCGATAAATCCAATACTAATGATATACTGAAATAAAATGCTTGTGTAACAATGCTCAGTGTCCTGCCGGAATGTATGTGTGTGTGTGTGTGTGTGTGTGTGTGTTCACAGTCCTTGACCAGGTGTCCACTGGAAATGGTGTTTTTACTCACTTTGGATGGAAGTCATGAAGAGGAGCTGTGTTGCTGGAAGGGTTGTTGCTATTCAGAATAATGCGTGATGCTCGAAACAGGAAGTCATCCAACAGCTGCTGGATAAGGGAAGGGCCTGAACAGCAACAAAAAAAAAAAAAAAAGATAAAGCACCTCTCATTTACAGCTTTCACCTAAAAGCCAAAACGTGTGCGTGTTTGAAGGTAACGAACTGCTCATAAACGGTGTCTGGCACAGAGCACGCCATTATGTTTAATTACATGCAACGTTTCGAGCGTAACACTAACCAAACTGCTCCTTCTCGTTGCCGCAGAGCGAGAGCAGGGTCTTAATGAGGCGCAGATGGCCGGCCTGCAGGATGTTGTCAGCCTCGCTGGTCTCCAGCTCACTGGTCCACGTCGGCTCGAAGTTATCCAGCCAGCTGATCTCATCCTCCAACATAGCTGCTGGGCTGATCTGCAGCTGCTCCATCTCAGTGTCTGTAGGAAAACATTTGTTAATGAATAAAAGGGATTTACAATTGATTTACAGTTTCAAAAAATCAGTGGCAAAGCGAACACGAAAACTATTCAATCATATGATAATAGAACTGCTACATGATAAGTACTGAAACCAGTCAAATCTGATGTAAATGTGAGTAATTGCAAACATTCTTACTAGTCAGGTCATCCAGGAGCTGGCATCGCAGGTCAAAATACTCTGTGCATTGTGAAAGCAACCTAAGAAACAACCAAACACTACTTCAGGCCATGTGCGTTAATAATAATAATAATAATAATAACAACAACAACAATTTATTTTTATTTTTATATGTGTGTTACCTCTGGTTGATGCCCCTCATGACACTGGTGGGAGACCAGAGGGGGAGCTGTGTAGTCAACACCACTTTTAGCAAGAAAAGATTGGGCTTTTGCAGCTCCGGGTACGCTGATGTATCGCTCTGACTCAAAGTGTACAGTTGGTCACACGCCACCCGCCGGATCTGTATAAAAGCAGGACGGGAAAAACCCCAGAAAGTGATGGATTAACGTGATTTATTACATCACTGAAACTCCTCTGAAGGCAGACAGGAAAATCTCCACTGACCTCTCCACTGGAGGATCCCAGCAGAATATCGATGATGAAATCATTCACGCAGGGCAGGTTATAGAAGGAACCTGCGGAGAAAATGCAGACAGAACTCACTGCAGCGTTCGGCTGTATTAGATGATCGGGACACGGTAGATTTCCGTCTCAGAATTTATGTACTGAGAGTGGAAAAGGCAAAAACATGCTGGTTATGTCCCTCTATGTTTGTGTGCCTCGCAATTAATGAGGAAATAACAATCTGAATAAATATTTACAAACTACAGGACAGAATGGCAACATGAAATTGCAAAGGTTGTTCACAAACAGCAAAATTGTCATTTAAGGTCAGTGTAAAGAGTACAGTAAAATTGTAGTGCTTGCATTCCACCTCATCATTTAAAGAGTAATGTCCCTAATACTTTATTGGTGTGTGTTCTTACAAAGCTGTTGACAGCGAAGCTGCAGGCAGGTGACCAACAGTGAAAGCGCTTCCCGGGCGATGATCGTGTCTTTAATGGACACACACTGTTGTTTGACACAGATGCCGGCCTGCAGCGTGGTGGCCTCTCCCTCACTGCTGGAGCTGCAGTTACTACCTGCGACACACATACAGTCAAAAGTGATCAGAGAAAAACTTGAACAGTCTCTTCGTTTAATGTTTATATTTGTAAAAAAAAAGTATGTATGTAATCAATTCTTGAAAGGTGGCACAGTCCTTGGACTGGAGTAAAAAAAATAAATAAATTTTTATTTAAATTAAAATAGGTGAATGGTTAATTTTTTTTTTTTAACTGTAAAACTGCAGCTGATTTCAAATGTGACCTCAACATAGAACACGGTTGCTTTATGTAGGTGTGTGTTTCACCTGTGCTGCTAACCCGGCTACGGACTCCCAGAGGCAGTAGAGAATTGGTGCTCTCTCTGATCGGCTGGCTGCTGCCCACCAGGTCAAGTCGGCCGGCAGCCGCGGCCCAGGTGAGGCGCATGAAGCAGGCCACGGTTGAAGTAAAATCCCCCACCTCCATTGTCTACAGCCAGAAACAACACACACAAGACAGCACATTAGTCCAAATATGCCAAAACCGGTCAACGCTTTTCCGACGTGTGCACACCGAGACGCACCTGAATGGCAACCCGTGCTGCGGGTATAATCTCCTCCACTCTAATGGAGGACCTATCAGACATGGACATCTGTCTGTAGGAGGATTTCTCTGGCGTCCCGCAGAGTGAGAGCTGGCGCCCGCTCTGCCTGCCCACGTTACGGAAGGGCCGGGAGGACAGGGTGTCCACGCCCTCTTTACCCAGCTCTTCATCCAGAATGCTCGGCATTGTTTGTCCAACTAGCAAGAATCTGCAGATGGAGAAAGGTGTGGATTTTGTGCTTCGTGCCAAGTCATTGAATCAAACTCAAAATAAAAAAATAATCTAGAAAAATATTGTACCTCGCAAGTTGCAGGCAGATGGAATAGACTCCCTGTCTGGTCTCATAGTCCACCTCAGAGGGGATGGAGTCCCTCTGCATGACATTAACCACCAAACTAACCACACACACACAATATGCATTTTAAATACACTTTGCTTTCTCCACATAGATCACAGCTATAAATGACAAGTTATAGCAGGTTGTTACCTCAGACCTCCAGCTTTAAGAAAGTTCTCACAGAAGGACTTCACACTAGTCCTTGCCATCTCATCATCTGAAGTAGGCATCAGTTTTGAGCTCAGCACCTGACAAAAGAGCAGGTTGTCAGGAAGGATTCTTGTGTGACTACACATACAGTCTTAACCACACCTGCGAAGTACCTCGAGATTATAGAGCACTCTGAAAGTGGACATGCCCGGGGCAGAGGAGCGGAACAATGACTCCAGGATGGACGCTGCACTCTGCTGATGATGCTGCTGCTTGCTGGACAGAGATGGAGATTTGGAGGCCTGAGATCCGGAAGCCAACGTGAACAGAGTTTTCTATCAAAAGAGAAAAAGGGGGAATAACAAAAGCGAACACGGCGTTAAGCCTATACCGTTCTTTCACATACAGTTCTGTGATTTATCGAACGAATAAACAATCTGAGCTTTTCATAATGTGTTCTGTGTCACATGCCGTTGTTTCAGCTCTCTAACTAGTGACTCATACCACACGCTGTCAGTTTGGCATTGCAAGACGCCTTTACTAAACCACTACTAAACTCCTGTAGTGTTACTGTAGGGTGCCTTCTGCACACTGCTAGCTGTGCAGAAATAAAATGGAAAAAAAAAAAAAAAAACCTGGCACAAACACATAGATTCCCATTACAGACACTATGGCTATAAGAAAAATCATCCATTATATATATAAAACAGATTCATCGGTTTTGCTGTTGCGTTCTACAGTACGAGAGCGGCCTCTAGAGGCAAATCACTGATGCTACGTGCTGTTAATTTGAAGTGTCTTTTTAAACAATTTTTATTTATTGTAATTGTGCAGCCAAATATAGAAGGAGGTAAATGTAAAATTCATTATGATTCCATCAAATGGGTAACAAATCAGTGTTAATGAAATGTATCTTAGGTTATGAATCATCTTTAACACCTGGTGGCTCCACACACTGGACTCTTTTGGTACAAAGTTATCCAGGGCATCCTGCACCTCCGGATCGGTCGGGATGAGCAGCAACAACTTCCGCACACGCAACGTTATTCTAGAATACAATGAAACCAAATCACAAGTGAAAATAAGTTCTCGAAAGGAAAATACACGTACATACATTTCCTGGTTAGGATGCTTTCATTCTGGACCTTACCTAGGCTCCTCTAGGTTTGCTAGCTGATACAACATCTCGAACACGTTGCACACTAACGCCATCACGACACCGGGCAGTGACTTTTCCTACAACACACACAGGAATCTGTGTTTACATAATCGGGATACATTTTTTTTTTATAAAAAACAAAAACGTGCGTGTAGTTGGGTGAATATATATAATGTTCAATTCAAGTGTAAAAACTGAATTTCTGAAGTAAAAATTTTCAGGTTATTGCTGACACAGCGGTGTGTGTATGCGTGTGTGTGCGCGCGTACCTGCTCCAGCGCATATGCCGTGTTGAAGACTCCGCTGCTGCTGGAACTGGCGGAGGCGGAGCTGTCTGCCGAGCTGCCAGAGGGAGTGCCGGTTCCTGAACTCTTCACTGTCAGACTCTGCTCATCAGAGAAACCCAGCTGATTCAGCAGCTTCTGGTCCCTGTTCATTGTCAGCTGGATACAGAAGTAAATGTTAGGAACTGAACCATGACAACTATTAATGCAAAAATAAAACAGTCTCCCTATTTCGTGTTCAATTGCTAGACAAAACATCATTGTTTGCACTGAGATAGGTTGATGTATTTAAACACTGAGCGCTGTATTAGGAACACAATACTAACACTGAGTACGAGTAACAGTTCTACAAGATGACGGAAACATTCCTCTCAGCTCATCTCAAAGGTTCTACACTGGATTAAGCTCTGTTGATTGAGGAAGCTACTGAAATATCTTGCTTTTGGAACCAGTGTGGCATTGACTTTGTAATGCATTGTCCTACTAGAAGTAGCTATTATAAGATGGGCAGCCATCAAGACGTCTATGTAGCCAAGAAAATGTTTAAAAGAGCTGTGGCACGCGCTCAAAAGGCACCCAAGAAAACAATCCCCATATCGCCATCACCACTCTGGAATGTTGGCATGTTTTAGGGCCCATTGGACAGTTTTGGGGGAAAAATTCTGACCCTGTCGTTTGCTGATGCAGCAGAAATTGAGAATTTATCACATCAGGTGTGTTTTTAACTCAATTTGCGTGTGCGAGTCTGGAGTGTCCTATACGGCACCTTGCATATACTGGCCTGGTCGTGTCTGGATTCGAAACGGAAGTTGAGGAATGGTCTTCGGTTTAAAGTTGGGTTGATTTAATGTAGATGTGCTTCTAATTCTTTTGCTTCTGAAGTCTATTCACCTCAATGTTCAACCAGTTGTCCATTCTGAGGTTTTCTGTTCGGCCACAATCGTAAATAGTGGCTTAACTATGGCCATTCTGTCAGTTCCAACCAATTTGGCTATTCTACATCTTTCTCATAACAACAAGGTTTTTTTTTTCCACCCATTGGATTTTTGTTTCACGCACCACTGTGTTTAAACTCAACAGATTTCTGAGCCTTCAGTCTGGTAAAAACAATTCTGGGCAGATCGCATTTTTTTCCATTCTGTGTTTCCTGTAAACATTAATAGACGCAGTGCACTACCACCACATGGCTGAGTGGCATAACTGCATGAAATGAACAAGGGTGCAGTTGTTCCTAATAAAGGGTGAGTGTAACCCAAACAAGACCGTTATGGATTACGGTGTCATAATCTCACCATGCTGTCGTTGGCAAATATCTGCACGTTGTCCACCGGACAGCTAAGCTGTTCTGCAATCTTCCACCTGATGCTCCCAACTGTCTCATTGCTGTGAGCCTGCACACACACAGAGTTAGAAAACACTTTCATATAAGGTAAGGGCTACTTTCTAACAGCCAGCACAATTCACCTGTCCATTTATGGTGTGAGCTTCCCATATAAGGTAATGGTATGATCTAACTTACTCTGGTTGTGAAGAACATTACATGCAAGTCTTCGCGATTGTGCTTTAATCTGAGATAATCTGTGATGTGTGTGTGTGTGTGTGTGTGTGTGTGTCTGCAATCAAGTCACTGACTGTACCTCCAGACTGAATGTGTCTTTAGTAGATTCATAGGTTATGTGAAGAGATACAGGGTGGCCATTGAAAGAGGCTCCATGAGGTAGAATAGTCCGAGGTACAGAGTACAGATCCTAAGGCACACACATTGAAATGTGGGGGGAAAAAATAAAAAATTAAACATACATTGAATACAAAAAAACAAGTGCATATGACTATGAAATGGTGAAGTGGTTTGGGTTCTGTGAATAAAAACTTTTCAATTATGGAGCTAATCATTAGTATCACTGGTAAAGGATGTGTAAAAGTGTCTACTGTTAATCTGGTGGTTTGTCGATCGCATACGACACATACGTAAGACATTCAGCCTTTCGGTCCAGAAATCACACTCTTACACATTTTATGTCATGATCGCCGACACGGCCATATTATAGTCGGAACATGGACATGAACATCGGATGAGTCTTTTTCTTGTGTGCGTTAGATTTTGACAGTTGTACAGTCTGATATAATTGCAACTGAGATCCTACAGTGTGACATGGTTATCATATACACTGTGTGTGTGTGTATATATAGATGTGTGTGTGAGTGTGTGTCACATTTCAGCAGCCATTTTAGGATATCTTCTCAAGGATCAACGTTCATGTTTTGGTCTGCTTGACAGCACCATACAAAATGTGTGTATCTTGTATTGGAGTAATTCAAATCAGATGCTTTGAGTACAATTCTCTCATACTATCAGATGCCGAGGCTATAAGAAGATCAGTAAAACCCTGAATGTGAGTTACAATGCAGATCATACATGCTGTGCTGTGTGTCAGGTGCAGAAGCTGCTTAAAAAAAAACCAGACACACGAATGCGCTTGTCAGGGCTCAGACCGTACGCCTCACACTGCAACAAGTCTGTTTTCATGGCTGCCGTCCCGTTTTATTTCTATAGTATTGTCCCTGGAGAAGATACACTCATATGGTTGCTGAAATGTGAGGGGTGTAAATCATGTATACACACACCCACAAATTGGGCACTAGTTATATACAAATATTAGATTTTGTATTGAGGAGTTATCATTCCTTACCAATCCTTACTCCAATTGTATTCTCTAACAAATATAAAAAGACTCAGGACTTCACATTGGAAGGTTACTCAAGCAAATGTAATACAGGGTCTGTGGACATTTTTACACTGGATCACTGGGCAGAGAGTGTGTGCCAGGAGTGTGTTTTCTATGAATAAAGTGAATTTTGGACCCACTTCGATTGTAATGACGTATCGCTCGGCCAGTAACAGCAGCCTCTCAATGATCACCAGCTTAGTAGACCTGTAGGAGCAAAAACATTCAAAAAGTCGACACTCATACAATAAGCGAAAGAAAAATAGTGCCACCGACACCGATATCCTCCTGAATATAAATTCATTATGTGAAACACAAAAGGCCGCTGCTGTTCTGCTCTACCTGGAGGGTGATTGCACTGATGTGGCGACGGTTGGCATGGCAGTAGCGGTCAACATCTTGGTTGCACGCGTGACAGCATGAGTTAAGGTTGGGCCGCCCAGGGCAGAGCTGGCGGCCTAAAACAGAGATATCGGGGATGAGGAATAAAGAAAAAAAAAAAAAACCCAAACATCTTTGACTCGTTCCCCAAGCTGATAACACCTACCTCCAACCTCTTATAACAATCAGCTATGAACTTCTTATGTAAGGACACAGAATCCTGTATGGAGAAGAGAACAGAATATTGTATTTGTGCGTATTTGAGTGAGGAAAAGCTGAAATGAAAGGAAAAAAAAGACGAGAAAGGGGATGAGTGAGTGTGGTGCATCCTGACCTTCTTCATTTTGGGGTTGAGATTTATGTAACTGTAGGTGATGATGAGCTGAATGGCCTCATTGGCGATGTCCTCATCAGGAGACTCCATGGCGATTCTCCAGATGAAGTCCATCCCGATTAGGTCTAAACGCTCCACACACTGCAAACATATCAGCAAAGTGCTATAATAGCTAAGCCCATACATACACATATACATACATACATGTGTGTGTGTGTGTGTATATATATATATATATATATATATTGCATAATTGCAAATTTAGTCCCAGCAATTTAGACTTTACTTCCCACAAGGGATTGGAGACTTAGTTTATTAACAAAAGATTCTTTCAGTAACATCATCTCATGGTTTGTGAAACTGCTCTGAAAAATAGTCCTCTAAAATTTTATTTATTGTTTCACAAATCAGTCTGTTGACTGTAGCCTATTTAATTTAAAATTGTTAAAGCTTTCTGGCTTCTACAGTTCGAGTGACGCTGCCTGATTGGCTACTATAAGTCAGAATTGTGAGAAATAAAGACAAAATTGCAAAAAAATTTAAGTGGCATGTGCGAGAAAAAAAATCTGAATCATGAAATAAAGTCAAATAAAGTCGGAATCGCGAGCAAGAAAGTCGGAATTGGAAAAAACAACCAAACAAAAAAGGGCGTAACAGCGAGTATAAAGTCTGAATCGCGAGAAATAATGTCGAAATTGCGAGAAATATTTGGAATTGCAAAAAAACAACAACTCAGAATTGCGAGAAATAAAGTCTTAGCTCAACTGTTTTTTTTTTTTTTTATGTGGTGAAAATGGGGTTTCATACAGAAAAATGTAAATAGTGCTCAATAAATCGAAACTGCCAGTCTTACCAGTTGAGTTCCCTGCCGTTTCAGGCGATGATCACAAAGATTCACATTCTCGAAGAAGGTCTTAAAAAGATTAAACCCTAAAATATAATAAAACAAATAAATAAACAAATAATTGGCTTGTACTATATGATAGCAACATGTTTAATAGTTCTATATTTTAATTTGCTGATTAAAAGCAGACACAGTAAAGTGTGGTGTTCTCCAGGTTTGTCAGTATTTGTGTAGCATTGATGGTTTTGTCGCGATCATCAAATCACAACTGTACCGTTCATAGTAATCTCATAAGGCTCAAGCTTGAGGATCTTCTCTTTGAAAAGTTGTTGCTGGACGTCACTTTCGAGATCATGTTGTCCTTTAGTGAACCATTCAAAACACATCTGCAGAGAGGGAAAGACACAGTAAGTGCTGTCACATGGATCCACCCCACCATGATAAGGTTTTGACGGATGAAGGTTTTACCTCGCGATCCAGCTCACACACGTCCATGCCAGACACTAAGCACTCCCAGATCTCTTTAGCCCTGTTCCACACCAAGTACAGACTCGCTTCTTGCAGAAAAAAGGCCAAAAACTTCAGATGCCCCTCCAAATACTGCAGAGATACAAGGGTTTCCAAAATGAAGTACAGGGGTATAAAACATTACTAATGAGTAGTGTAATGATACACTCGACACTAGCTTTACAATTCAACTGAATATTTATATATTTTTCTATTATAAAAAAATAATAAAATAAAAATACATTTTCTAGATCACGGATGCAAAACAATGTGCATTTCTTTTGTTACTATGAAACTAATTGAATATGAACTTGAAATCAGGAATCAGAAATCAGGCTAAAATTCCCAGGATCAATGACCTCTTTCTCAGGTACCGTAAGACTGCGGTGGAATGAAGGTGGAGTCGTTTGAACGTTAAGAGCTCCTTTTTAACAGTTATAACTTGGCTACGTAACCATGGTACCTATAATCCGTCTTAGATCCAGAGCATTGCCTGATGATTCCCATCATGGTTATGACCTTCACAAAACGTATTACACGAACAGTAAGTTCTCTATACATTTGCACTCTCTGGGTTGTGAAGATTGGGACCTCTAGTGTTCAAAACAGTGCAACTGCATTAAAGGTGCATAATTAATAAAACGTTGATACAGCACATTTTACACTATACGGAAAAAAATTTGTGGGAGGACTGACCATTCCTGCCATAGGTGGTTCTTCTTCAAAATGTTACCACAACCTCGGAGGCACACAATTGTATAGGGATGATTTGGATGTGGTATAATAATATAATGAAGATATGGTTTACATGGTTTGAAGTGAAAGATCTCCTGCAGTAGAGTGATGATCTCAAACATATTAAACAACTTTTGGATAAATTGGAACCTACACCTACATCACTACCTGACTTTACTGACACCCTTGTGGCTGATGAACACAAATGTTCAAAATCTAGTAAAACATCTTCCCAGACGAGTGGAGGGAACTGGAAGTGCAAATGGGGACTAAATGTGGAATGCGAGAGCGGGCGTCCGCAAACTTTTGCCGTGTACGTTGTTTCGGATTTTTATGTAAAAAAATGCAGGAGTGTAACGATGTGTCGGTTTGGCTGTTGTTTATTGTCCTGGTTTATCAAACGGCGCTTTACCTCTTGATAAAAGTATCGTCCGTCCACCAGAGTGGACCCTGAGAGCCCGCAGGTGCCAGCAGCTGTCACGGCCAGACGATGGCAGGCCACTAGAGAGCCAGTGATCAGCTTCACGATCTCAAAATTCTTCTTCAGGTCCTGGATTATACTCTGAGGGAAAAAAAAACAACAACCGACAATAACTAGATCTATGTGCAGGAATAATAAAAAAAAAACATGTACGATTTGCTGAAAAACGGACCTCGCTGCTAGTGGTATCGAGTGTGTTTGTGACTGTATGGTACCTTGTCCTGTTTCTGGTATGTCTGCTTGATGAAGGAGCGAGTGATCTCATGGAGCTGGCGTAAGGCTGGTACAACCCATACTGATTGGGGGTTACTCTGCTGGGATGACTACAACACACACACACACACACACACACACAGAACAGACAATAACAATATACCTGATCAGCATCTTGTCATTTTACAAACGGAAAAATAATACAGACGCTGCTAGAAAGTCCCAGTGAATAAACATTATCCAAACATGATTCAATAAAGTGCGCACTGTCGTAGATGCGAAGCACTTGTTCATGCCACCTCTGGCCTGGGAAAGAGCCTGGACATTTCAACATTCCACACGGAAGCACTTGAACCCTGTACACTTAAGTAAAGCCTGATTTCTATATCTGTGTCTGTATTTGTAAACACATCACTGTGTGTATATACGTGTGTGTGCACAGAGCAGGCTGCCTTTAAACTTGGCTGTAATATGAATGATTTAGAAGCCAATGAAGTGCATAGTGTTGATTTGATTTATGTTTGCTTCCACGCAGATAGGGAGCAATTTAGAATTCTAAACAACAACAACAACAAGACACCAATGACGCAGCAATGTCTATTCTAATACATGAGCCTGGCATGATGTTATTGTGCCACGCTGCTGAAGAAACACCTGAACGCTGAGTCACATGGCAGGCTGCATACAACAATTCAAGAACATGATTACGAATTTCTGGTTGAACCGGGAATTTTAATTTAGGATGTACACTAGAAGCATGCAGTGCGTGTACCCGACTGAGGGCGTCCGTTATGTCGTACGTATTAAATCCAGCATGAAGTACATACAGTAGTACAGTCATCCTCCCAGAGAAAGTCCCTGGTCGAACGGTTGCCAGATTCAAAAAATGGCTGAACAATACAGAAAATAGGGCCCTTTTCCATCCTTGGTTGCAATCTGAAAACTGGCCAGTTGCTTGGAAAGGTGGTAACCGGCTCCTGAATCACTCAGGGTTAGACAAATAGCACACTTACACGGGCAAGGTTCAATGAGGTGCTTCGCATCTACGAACAATGAACAGTTCCAGCATTAAGAACGGACGAGAAGATATATAATGATTATGCTGTAATGACTTCGATAAAAGAATTTGCATTAATGTAACACACATCACCAGAAGCAGTTAATGTGAATTCTGGAATACCATCTGTGACTACATACCCCCCCTATGTAGTCAGGGGTATGGGTTGAGGGGGGGGGTTTAAGGAAATAAATATTTACAAATGAAGTGCCACATAATGAATTCTATAATGTCGCTTGAATTAAAAAATGAATGGTAGTAGTATTGTGTAATATCTCCTACTCTGAATGGATGTCACAATCATGACAAATAGACCACTTTTTTCTTTAACTCTTACTTTTGCAGGTGCTTTCGCTCCATTTTTGAGCTTAGAAATGTGGACTTTTAAAGAGAGGCAGATTACATGGAGAGAGAGAGAGAAAGAGAGAGAATAACAAATAAATGAAACTTTGGCACCTGCAAGTACAAACGCTTATGCTTCTCTAAAAATCTTTACAGGACGCTATATATTTATACGGTTTGTACTCGAATGGTTACCGAAAATCTGTTCGATATAAATGGCAATAAATCAAGATGGGACACGCTGTGATTATAAATGTTTTTTTCCGTCACTGATGGTATTCCATAAGCGATTAATCTTTAATAATAATAATAATAAAAAAAAAGCACCATGACTTGCTAGAATTGGTGTTAACAAAGAAGCATGGTGTTAACATTTATGGAATGATTGACAGAAATATATAATAATATTTTAAAAAGCCAGGAATCCCCCCCCCCCCCCCTTTTTTTTTTTTTTTTTTTTTTTTTTTTTTTTTTTTTTTTAATTACTGATTTGATAAAAAAAAAAAAAAAACACCCAGTCCAAAAAACTCCCAAGAGGCACAATAAGCCTTTGGATGTAAATACTCTCTGTTCTGATAATTGACTTGAGATGCAGGTAAACAGATTAAGAGTTTCACCAATTTATGACTTTCCCCTTAACAATCAAGTCAGAATCATCGATTTTTCCCATTCGTTCCACCAAAACCCCTCATTGCCTTGGACTGTGAAAGACTGCCATCAGATTGAAAGCAAGTTGTGATTTGTCAGTAAATAGAAGAGTAGGGTCTTTGCAGGCCCTGGTGCTTCTCTTACTTTAGCCCAGGCTGGTTTCTTCTTGCCCCAGGAGCCAGTAAAAAAAGACACCTGTATCTCGCTGGTAGACTTTGTATCCTCCTGTATTTGTATCTAAAGACATAAACTGCAGTTGCATTCAGTGAGCTCGGGCTAAAGGTTTATGAGACTTCAGTAACCCTCAGTTATGCAGCAACCCAATCACCCTGGAATTGAGCCTGAAGCACAGAACGGGAGCTGGGAAGGAGTGTGCAAATGTGACTGCGAGTATGTGGGAAGGCAAAAAGCGACGAGCCAAATATCTGTCTGGCATCAGAGATGGGATGACACCTTTGGACACTCGGCTCAGCTCTTAATATAGCTCTTAGCTCACTGCAAAACATTAGCCTTTGCGCAGGGACTGGGGAGCACGCCTGCTTTCTGCTTTCTGGAGCTTGTTTTGCGGTTTTGGCAAAAAAAACAAAAAAAAAAAGGGATTTACAATAGTGCAGGAAGGGAGAAGATTGAGAACAAGTCAAAGAGTGAGAGATCTCACTGTTTCAACCATGTTTAGCAGCAGCAAGCTTTTTTAAAATAAAAAAAAAGGGCAAAAAGCAACAGACAGCAAACATAATATATATATAAAAAAACAGTTTGTACTTTTGAAGTTAGAATGCAGTAAATACTTTTTTTTTATGTAATAATTCATCGACAGTGACAATTAGACATATATGAAATATGATTGCTCAGCACAATCTAGGAGGGTTCTGCATTGAGCCCCAGTATAAACGCTCACCTTCTTGATGTCCTCGATACACTTGATGATGTAGCTTTTCTTGACCGCTTCTTTGACAGCGTAGGCATCGCTCAGAATGGTCAGGTGTTCCTCCAGGGCCTGCTGGACCAGTGTGGTGGGAAGGGAAGGGAGATGAGCCAACTCCCAAAGTACCTCCAGCACCTGCGACAGAAAAAAACAAAACAAAACAAAAAATATATATATGGGATGTGCATGTGTGTGGTGAACGGGGAAAACTTCACACTACTGTTATATATAAAAAAAAATCTTATGTATTGTAATTTTATTTGTAAACATCTTTATATATTTTTTTTTCCTTATGTTGTAAAAAAAATAATAATAATAAATAAATAAATATATATATATATATATAAAATAATATTGATTATTTAAAAAAAATGTGACTAATATTTTTATATAATTAATTTTATTCCTAAATCAACATCATGTTCACAGTGCACACTGAACACTATACTAAATATACCACAGGCTTGTACACCCCCTGCTTTCTCTTCGTACCTTTGCACTGTAAATTCGGTCGTTTATAAATTAACACGAGCTACTTGAACGATGTAAAGAGTAAAAATTCCACTGTATGTTCTAACACACCGTTCTTGCGGATCTCTCAATGAGGACCAATAAAGATAATTGACATGTAAAGATAATTCTAGATTACATGCTAAAAAATAAAGGATACAAACTCTATATTACTAGCATTATTATCATTATTAATATATTATTATAGGTGCTATAACGTGGTGCTGCGCTGGAACTGAACGTGAACCATTGGGATTGAAGTGATGACACGGGAAACCTAATACGACTCGGGGAGAAACCGGGACCGAAGGATATCGGTGAAATTCAATCAGTCCGCGGATGTGGATGGGGGTAAAGAAGGCACAGTGAAATTCTCTCTGATGTATGTGCTAGTGAGCACAAACGCAGTGCAACATCATGAAACCCTTGTACATTAAAGGAGCGCTACAGGATAAAAAGAAAAAAAACAACAACAACAAAAAGGAAAAAGACCCCAACCAAAAATACCCCAGGCTGAGTTCATTCCTGTAGAACTGATTGCGCTGAATAAATTTGTAAAATACCGTTTTTTTTTTTTTTAATTATACCGTTTCATTTTTTCACGTCAATATAACAAAATGAATGCATTTATTCAATATAGATTTAATACACATCCAAAAAAATATTACAAAAGTGAACCACAGTCATGTATTCACGCTTCGTTACTATATTGGTGATAAGACGCACCTTTCCTGTTGTTGCATCTGAGCGTGCTTCTCTTCCGATCTTCCCGATCAGACTCAAAAGCTTCTGCCTGACTCGGTCAGTTTCGACCTCCCAGCTCTTACAAAACAAACAAACAAACAAACAAACACTAAACACCATGCAAACACATGGCTGTCCCACTCACACATCGTGCTCTAGTTACACCTTATAATTACAACACAATCACACACATACTTTCTGTATGAGAACAAACAGGTGGTTGAGCTGCTCGCAGTTGAACTTGACGGCTGCAGCGGCGATGATGGTGTGGATGTTTTCTATGACGGTGGACGACTGGCCGGACTGCAGACGGGAAAAAAAAAGAAAGAAGTTGTTAACTACATGTTATGGACCACATTTCTTGGAATCATATAATGAATATAAACAGCAAACTTAACACTGTATAGAACGTCATATTATTTGACATTAAAAAGAGAAAGAAGCAGGGACTCACTTGTATCTTCCAGATCTTTGAAAGCTCATCCAGCGACAGTTTACTGCCCAGAAGCTCAATGATTCCCTTTATCCTATCACAATACTGCGCCTGGTCAATGTTTCCTATAGCGGGACAGGAGTGGGGGAAGGGGGTTACAATAAGATAAAGTGTAAATGACAATAAAAAGATACAATTGAGATGAACAACTGATTGCTGTAGGCAGTATTTGTTTGCCTTTCAGACCTGAATTTTTATGATGTGGATTCTGAAAACCTGGACTGAAGTACAAAAGAGGAAAAAATGCCAAATGTTTATTTCTTCATTTATTTAGCTCCGCCTTATCTGTCTCTATTGATTCCACACATAAAGCAAACGTCAGTTTAACACGCTGTGGAGAAAAGGGCGTGGCCCGGTGGCATCTTTAATAGAAAGCTGCAAATTTGAGGGTTTTGTGTTCAACGTATGAATGTTTATAGAGTATGTATTTATGCTGGTGTGAGTCTTGGCATGTGGTGCTGAAATCTCTAAAAAAGCTAAGAGAGAATAAAAAATAATTGTCTGCCTTCCTCCTTCTCACTTCCTGTCAAACCCATGGACCGAAACACTGCATTTTTTTAATGCCGGTTCCAATAACTACACTATATTTCCAAAAGTATTGGGACACCTGACCTTTCCTGCTATATGTGGTTCTTTTCCAAACTGTTACCACAAAGCAAAGGCACTCAATTCTATAGAACGTCTTTAGATTTGCTCGAATTACATTTTGCATTCACTTGAACTTGAAACTCAAAACCTGTTTCAGCATGACAATGCCTCTGTGCACAAAGTGAGATCTGGTTTACATGCTTTGGAGATTAAGATCTCGAGTGGTCTGCTATAGAGCTCTGATCTCATCTCTACTGAACACCTTTGGGATGAATTGGAACACTGACTGCACCCCAGGCCTCCCCACCTACATCCCCTTTAATAACACCCTTGTGGCAATCGCTAAATCTCTAAAGCCAGCTCCAACACTGTCATGCTGCAGCAGTAACTGGTGATACTAACAGAAAATGAAAGAAAAATACGCGCTGGGTAAAAACAGAAAGTAAAACATACCACCGTGCCTAACAGAAAATGAAACGAAAAAGCAGTGCAAGATCAAACAGAAAGTAAAACATACCAGAAGCAGAGAACGAAAAGAAAATGAAGATGGCGAGCAGCGGCGAATAAAAAGTGAAAGTCAACAGCAGTCGAATGTGAACAGTCCCCTGAGAAAAGTACGAGAGAATAGAGACATGTGCTAACAGGGAACTGAGAGAATCCCAAGAGCATTGGGGCGGGGTGTGTGTGTGTGTTGGGGGGTTTCAAGAGTGGAGGCCAAGCTCAAGCAAGGGATCTCAAGCAGGAAATGGCAATGGAGAGAAAAAAAAAAAAAAAGAAGAAGTGTGGTGTCCATCTGGTGTGTAAACATAACACACATTTATCTCTCAGCATGCGAGGAGAGAGTGTGATCACACCATTCACACAGTCTACATGGTACCATTTATTAACGCTCACTTCTAACCACTGGACGTTAAAATGGGTGATCATTTGGCAGGCACAGTATATGCGTAAGCATGAATATAAAGTAAGCTTTTTTTGATTATTTTTTTTTTTTTCTACCTGTTTTTAGATAAAAAAAGTGCACAAGTGCATTCAATTTTCCCCTCTTTGAACTAATAGACCCTAAACCTGCTCCAGCATACTAAGCCGTATTAATTAGAGGAAGTGTTGGAGTTGAAGATTTTCAATCTTCTATTTATGTTTACATTTATGGCATTTGGCAGACACCCTTTTTCAAAGGGACCTGAAATTCTAAGCGGTTATGGGATTCTTGCTCAGGGGCCCAGGAGTGGCAGCACGGTGTGGCACAACCTTCAGCTCCACAACCACTAAGCTAGAACCTCCTCTATAAATCTTTTCAAGCGCACTTTAAAATCTACTGGAACACCTTTCCTGAAGAGTGCAGGTTATCATCACAGCAAATGGGGACTAGAAGTGAAACTTAATGTATAAAAAGCACAAATGAATTCTTTCCTCGGGTGTCCGCAAACTTTTGCCCATATAGTGCAAGACGTAAACGTAAGAATTCTCCACTTAACATACATAACACGTGTAATACGTACATGCACATTACCTTAACCACGTCTTTATCCTCACTGCTTTTTATGATCAGTCGCGCAGGCTATTTTTAGACTATACGAGGAAAAAATTCAAGAGATACTGACCTTCCAATGCTATCGACAGGACAGAGTTCTCCACCAGCCAGTCGAGGAGCCGGTCGGTGTCGATGGCATTCTTCACGGTTTTAGACACTGTGCTTTCCTCTATCAGCTTGGTGACCTGGAACAGAACATGGCAGTCAACCAGGCTATACTGAGCCACACCAGTATTTCAAAAGCACTGTTTTCTCAAATGTATTATTATTATATATATATTTTTTTGCAATAATTGTTTAAAACCAGTCAATGTACATGTCAGAATCAATTGCAGAAGTGGGGAAATCACTAGTATGGGCTTTAGGGAAAAGTCTGAGCTTTTGTTGTTTATTTGCAGTTGCCTGAGAGAATTAAAATCATCTCATAGCTAAAATGTTCACCATGAGATAACGGTGAAAGACTGATTATAGAACTCTTTGTTTGGAGCTACATAAGATACATTTGCTTCCTTTTTCCGGACTATAAGCCGCTACTTTTTCCCCACGCTTTGAACGCCGCGGCTTAAACAATGAAGCGGCTAATTTATGGATTTTTCCTGGTTTCACAAACTTCAAGCCAAAACACTGAGCCCAATAATATTAGACCAATGAAATTTCCGAACGAGTTCAGGTGAACCAATGAAACTCTTTATATTAAATCAGATGCGCTCCCACTGAATCGGGCCGCACCACATCATAAATATGGATGATGTTCCTCTGACGTTTGACCTGCCGCTCACTCGGACTGTCTACAGGAAATGCGAATTATTCGTCACGCTGAAAACAACCGGGCATGAAAAAAACACTTCACCTGTGTTCTGAGCTGCACGTCATCGGGAGAAAAGCTTCACCGATGGTGATTTTTAAACACACGACGATGCCAAAAGAAAAACTCTCGAGAGAAATAGTTGTGAAAGGAAGGAGGAAGACAGTGAACAATGACTTACTTGGTAGGCTACTGTTTAGATACAAGCCGTGTAACAGACACTGTGTTTCATTACAGCCTGTGTAAAGTTCATTAGTTTCAGTGTAGACACGGCTTATAGACAAGTGCGGCTTATTTATGTTCAAAATAAAAATCTTTGTAAAATTCGGTGGGTGCGGCTTATATTTGGGTGCGTTTAATAGTCTGGAAATTACGGTACTAGTTTATTTTATTTCACTTGTATCAAAAGTATACGTTCGGCTTAAACTGGGTTCACTGCTGCTTTATAGAACTGGTAATTAAACATTTTGATAAATGATCACATGACTTGTAAAATGAAGACATAAAGGCTGATGTAAGTTCCAAGTCATTGTGATTGGATGGTTCTCTCAATTATCTCACCTACTGTCCTTTTCAAAATGCTAATTTAAATGCATTTCCATATATTATGACTTGCTGTGATATTTGATCAATCCTACAGAAATATAAGATATTGCAGAGTAGAAACCAAACCAAAGCTAAAACCAAATTCTATGTAGTTTTACCTGTACAGCATGCACTTTATTTCACTCCAGCATGCTGTATTTCCTCTTACCTCCCATATTTCCGTGAAATACTGACTATGACACAAAGCTTCCAAGGAAAACGTTTCTTTTTTTTTGTCATTTATGTATAGACTGCTTGGAGTCACTACCAGGATTTAAGCAAAAAGGTAAGAGCTCCATTGGAGAATGACCGCAGTGTGTTTCAGCTGCAACAAGATATTTAATCCTAATTGATTATCAGTGAGTATCTTCTTTTCAAAGACTTCGGTTTTGTTAGTGCATATAAAGATTGGAGAAATAGAAAAAAGACCATGTGATCTGATGAGTCCGGACTTATCCTGTTCCAGAGAGATGGTAAAAAAGAGAGACGGATGTATAAGGCACCTATCATACCTAGTGTCTATAGTACACAAGCCTGTGGGGGCAGTGTTATGATCTGGGGTTGCTTCATTTGGTCGTATCTAGGTTCAGAAACATTATGTGCCCCAAAATGAGGTGAAATTACTGAATTAACAGGTTTTTCTGTCAATGTGTTTATTAATTTTTGCAAAATCGCAGGATTTTTTAACGGTTCAAGCACATTAATTTCAGACGTGGATTGACCACCACAAAATCCATACATTACCCCCTTTGGGAATATTTGGGAATATTTACCTATCATCAATACAATATGCAATTTTCAAAATACATTTATAAATTTATAAATGGTCAATTAACAGAGAAATTGTGAAATCTTAAAAAAAATTTAAAAAATAAATAATAAAACATGGCAAGTCTTCATTTAATGTGTGTTAAGTGTTCAGCATTAGGTAGCCTTTATGGTCATAAAGTTCCACTGCATGTAATCCACTGGTGTGGATTTGGGAAAGTACTTCACCTTCATTTCAAGTTATGAGCACACCAGGAGGAATTATTAAAGCTAGAAGATAATCATATAGTAACCTCTTTGAGTGAGTTCATCTTGGCACTGAAGTGAGGGGTCTTCAGCATCCGCAGTAGGATGTCCAACCTCAGGTCATCCACTACGTTGACCAGCTCACGCTGGAACCTCATGCACAGCAGCTTAATGGCGGACAGGAGGTCTGGAATACTCACCAATCTCTACACAGTGGGAGACACCATCGATATAATGTTGAAATATTTTCAAATTTTTAAGTAATTATAGAATGCCGATGTGCACTGTACCTTGTCCTTAAGGTCTTTCTCTTCAAGATTCTGCACGTATGTGATCATCTTGTGAATGACAGGGTCCAGCATTGGCTGCAGCACATAAAGACATTTCATTGGCTATAAGATGTCAGCTTTTCCAAAGGGGCAAAATCCAGCTTTTCAACAAATGTAAATCTTTCTAAAGTTCTCATTAATGACATGACCATAAAACCGTAAACATTCATAATGTTAATCCCGGACAGTCAAAAGCCGATGTTCCATTGATTTGTTCTTCTTTCTAGATCACTGTCCCATTTATCTTATTATTAGCCATATTAATGCTAAATATGAATGTAAAACATTATATTAAATATAAAATATATTTAAAAAAAGAAAGAAAAGAAAACTACAAGTGCCATTACAGAGAATAACTTTTTTGAGGTAAGTAATCCAGTTGCCGCATACTTAAAGTAAAAGCAGAGGACATTGTGGTAAAAAAACAGGGTTGCCAGGTTTACGGTTTCAATGCCAAATCGGGCTAATTAAAATTATTCCAAAATATCTTAATAATCATAATTAAGTGGAATACATCATGAAAAGGCAAAGGCAATGTGATGTCCATGATGCATTTCTATTTATATTATTAGTATATATATTATTAGTATTAGTATAATATTAGTATTTCTATTTAAAGATTAAGTGTAATTAAGTATTAGGCTGGTATTCGGGTTAGTTTTAATTTTGCTCATTAATGACATCATTACTTTTGGGGGTTTTACTGACAACTGAAACACCTGCTGTACTGTACTGTATGCTGATAACTACATATTAGGGGTGTAACAGTACATATTCGGTACCGGGGTTACGGTTCAGTACACGTGTGCAATCCTAATTATGAGAAGAAATTATTACCCATTATTATGGGGTCTAACAAAGGTAAACTATTGAAAAAATGTTTTTCTATTTAGTTAATTTAATCGATTAAATGAATCGATTACTCAATTAAATCAATATAATAAAAAAAGTCGTTTGTTTTCATTTGATTTATTTTATTTTTTATAAAATAGTATTTTATACATTACTTAACCAAGCAGGCATTTTATTTAAAATTGTTAAAAAATGTAAACTGTTCAAATGTTGATCACAAAGAATATTGATGATAAACTGCGTAAATAAAAAAAATGACAAGCAATTTTATGTTTTGCGTTTCTTCCCCGCTAAGTGTATCGAAATGTAACCGAACTGTGGCTCAAAAACCGGGATACGTACCGAACAGTAAATTTTGTGTACCGTTACACCCCTAATATATGAGTGTGTGTGTGTTTACAAATTAATCTTATGCTCCACATGCCCTCTCAATTCTGAAACTAAAATCAAGTGTAGATGCTGCTTGTGGTTTCTGTGAGTGAAGATTGAGTGTGCAGGGAAGCTGGCAGAACGACACTGACCTGGACCAGGCTGGAGTTTAGGTACTCTGCACACACACCGAGAGGCTGCACCAGCGCAGACACACACTGAAGAGACCAAGAGAGAAAATAATGACACAAATCCTTTACATGTTCCCTGAAAACTGCTTAACATGCGCACGGCATGCTGGGATAACCGTAAAAGGCGAGTGTTGATTTTCATCGGGAAGTTGATTCGTTTTCAGTGAGTGCACGGACTGATGTGTTACTGTTGTTATGGCAACTCTGAACAGTTGTTCCCTCGTGCAGTAATAACGGAAACTACAGCTTGTCTTCCTCTCCCTGTAAGACCTTGTTAAACTGGAGACTCCTTCTGAAATATTTACATCTAAATATATTTGTAAACAATTTACTTGGCACATCTGCCATACAAATCCCTTAGTTAGCTGCTGCTACAGAATCACTCGAGCGTTGATCTAAACCTGTAATTTGCTTTACAGCTGGATCTGTTGTTATAGAAACATACTTCTGACCAAGCCTTCAATGATATAATTAACATTAATAACTTCGGAACCCCCAATAACTCAATTAAAGCAAGAGTGTTACGGCTACAGCGTCAGTGACCGCGGTTGTGTTTGCGTATTTCTCAAACACACACTCTTTCATGCTGGTGGTGGCAGCGGCGGAGACGCAGAGCAAGGATGAATCGCGCCTCTGTTCTGGGTGAAATGATTTCTCTTCCGTTTGCGGAGTGGGAATGAATTAGAGCAGCGCAGCGGAGGAGAAGAGGAGGAAGCTTCCTTCTCCTATTCTTCCCACCAGGCTCTCTTTCAGGACTGCAGTGTCTAGTGCGCTCAGCATGCCTGGCGGCAAGCCAACGGCACAGCAGCCACAGCAGGTCAGGTGTAGCGGTAAAAAACATCCCCCCTCTCCCGAAAGCTGCCTCCCCGCATCCTGTTCCTGTGTTACTTATTCACATGCAAATCCTAAATCAAAGCATCTTTTCCCTGTCAGAGCTCCCGATGCTGGAGCTCGGCGCATGTGGACCCCGAAACAAGGCGGCTTTTTAAGGGCTACGGACAAGAGGGGGCATTTAAACTCATGCACAGGGGGTGACCCTAGCCTGTCTCAGGCTCTTTACAATTAGGTCGTTCCTGTATTCACGCACACCTGTCATATTGCTCTGGGAAAGAAGATCGGATGCCTGAAGCGTCCCTATTCACAAGTACAGTCGTGGTGGGGGGAGGAGGGAAAGACATTCCTATCGATTTTTATTTACAAGAGACAACTCCTATGAACAAACACCCAACATAAGCAACACAG
Source organism: Silurus asotus (assembly GCA_024362625.1). NCBI lineage: Eukaryota > Metazoa > Chordata > Actinopteri > Siluriformes > Siluridae > Silurus > Silurus asotus. The sequence goes on from MU551660.1 coordinate 2,571,921, forward strand.
ATTTTATTTTGTTTTCTTCCTCCTCCGAACTAAAAAAAAATCAACATTCGAAAACCACTTACGTCAGATAGAAATTGTATAGAATTGGAAAAAAAAGGGGCGTCCTTTCTTTTTCCCCAATGACTGCAAATAGCTTCCTTACCCCAATCTCCATCTCCTCCTGATTCAGCTTACTCTGAATGGCAGTAAAGCCACCCATCTCTCCAAACTGCAGTGAAGAAGGAAATAAGACGGGTATGATCAGATCTGCCACATTACAGTACACTAAAATTATTTTCCAACTGGATGGATGTTGGGCACCAGAACCGATTAAACATGGACAAAAGTATTGAGACACCTGACCTTTACTGCCAAATGTGTTTTTTCAAAATACTGTTACTACAAAGTTGGAGGCACACGACTGTATATGATGTCTTTGGGTGTGATGGATTTCTAAAAAGATGCTTTGCATGGGGAGGAATAGACGATCATGAGTTACTGACTGCACCCCAGACCTCCTCACCTCACCTGCATCTTCAAAGTAGGCATCAAGAGAATGCCAAGAGTGTGCAAAGCAGTAATCTAAGCAAAAGGTGGCTACTTTGAAGAACCTACAATATGACATATTTTCAGTTGTTTCACACTTTTTTGTTATGTATATAATTCCATATATAATTCCACATGTGTTAATTCATAGCTTTGATGCCTTCAGTGTGAATCTACAATTTTCATAGCCACGAAAATAAAGAAAACTCTTTGAATGAGAAGGTGTGTCCAAACTTTTGGTCTGTACTGTATATATATATATATATTAAAATTGACTTTATTTCTTGTAAGCATCCAACATTTCTGGTGCATCCACCGGTAACCATGTTGTGGGCCTCAAGTTTGAAGCTTCTGGTGTATGAACAAGGCTCCTCTGCTTCATCCTGTTCCGTCTCCTCCTGAGCTAAATGTTAGACAGAGTTCTCTCCAGGGATCGGAGGCTCAGTCTGATACCATGAGATTCTACTGATTCTACTGATGTGTAAAGCTGGTGGTGATGCCCGGCTGGCCGGAATTGTAAGGAAAAAAAAAAACCTCGGAATTGTGAGAAATAAAGTTGGAATTAGGCAAACTTTTTTGTTGATGTGGCGGAAACTGGCTTCCATACGAATCTTCTTGCCCTTCGCTGTTTTCCAGCCGTTCCTCTTTTTTTTTTTTTTTTTTTTTTTTTTTTTTCTGTGACTTCTGGATTTATCTGTCCAGAGCGATCCAGAATTTAGTGTGTGGTGCGACCGTATAATAAGTGGGAAAACAAACGTATGTAGTTAAATGAACTAACCGGAACTTTTTGTTTGTATTAGAATAGTTACTCGAGGAATCGTTTCAGCCGTAGTCGGGTGTCCACAAACTTTTGCCCATATGGTGTACATGTTACTCAGTTGCACTGTCCATGAGAATTTTTCCATTCTTCATGTCCAGTTTAAATAAAGTTAATAATGTGTAACTAATTGATAAACTAAAAATAATACACTACATCACAAATCAGACTGTTTAAGAGATGAGATGTTTTACCCGATTCACCAGGTCCACTAGCCATCCATGAGGCTCCTGTTATCACACACACACACAAACACACACACACGCACGCACGCACAAACAACAACAAAAAAAAACATTGACCTTTAGCTACAGTTACATTCATTGCTTCAGGTCTGATAACTATGTAAGTAAAAATAAGCAGAAAGGTTCACTTTTACTATCAAACATAAATAGAAAAGTAAATAAACCAAAAAGCCCACAAAGGTGCACAAAGCATGAGTAAAACTGCTGCGATACACATTTACAATCACACATCTCACTTGCAACAACAAATCACAGACATACATGCTTTAGATTAGCCAGAATAACTGCAGAGTCATGTTCATTTAATCACTTACTCACACACACACACACACACACACATATAGGAGGAATGTAGGAAACCAGTTCGTCTGACCTTTAACAGAACAGATTTATCACCTGAGCAACAACAAACAAACACACACACACACACACACACACACACACACACGTGTACACAGAAACAAAAGCTTGGCTGATGTGAGTGGTATAAAGAGAAGTCGAGTACCTTCTGGTAACTGGAGCTGGGAGAGACTGCAAACATGCTGTCTTCCCCAAACACCTCGGCCCAGTTCCTCTGACTCGCTTTCATACGGTTCTTAAAGTGATACTCGTTATCGGGGTTAAAAGCCTGCATGGCACAAACACAAGTGAGATACATGGGGGTTTAATAGTCCACTACAGTAATTGTACATTAGAAGGAGAAAAGCCACTGATCTCACCCTCAGGTATATTATGACAGCCACAGTGTGTGCTTTTGATAAAACTCTTGGCAAATTGCATCATATCAAAATATAAAATTTGACCTCTGCAAGCCTCTAAGCAAAGACAAAAAAAAAAAAAAAAAAAAAAAAAAAAAAAAAAAAAAAACACTTCCTTATAACACCCAGGCTCTTTCAGTGCCTTCTAGGTTTAATATCAAAATGAATGTTTCTATTGAAACATATTGGGTGTAATGTTGGGGTTTATTCCCAAAAAAAATAATACATTGAAACTACTAATTTAATGGTAAACTTGTGAAGGATAAAATTGTTAATTTTTACTTGTGGGATCAGACCACACAGGCTGGTCTTTATTTCCCATGAGCCTTGAACAAACCATGAGTGATCCTGACCCTGTCACTGGTTCAGCAGAGGGCTTTCCTGGACCACTTTTGACCCCATTGCAAAATAGGAAAATCATACAAGACATTTTGGAGCTGTTCTGAACAAGTACATAAATATATATATATATTCACATAAATACACACACACACACACACACACACACACACACACACACACACACACACACACACACACACACACCGATCAGGCATTCCATTATATTATACCATTATAAGTGGTGAAGTGAATACCACTGATGATCTCTTCATCATGTTAATGTGAGGTATTTATAAGGCAGCATGTGAACATTTTGTCCTCAAAGTTGACATGTTAGAAGCAGGAAAAAATGGGCGGGCAGAAGGATTTGAGTGAGTTTGACGAGGGACAAATTGTGACGAATGTTTTAGAACATCTCCAAAAGTGCAGCTCTGGTGGGGTTTCCTGGTCTGCACTGGTCAGCATTAATCAAAAGTGCTCCAAGGAAGGAACAGTGGTGAACGAGCAACAGAGTCGCAGGCTACCGAGGCTTATTGATGCACGTGGAGAGTGAAGGCTGGTCCGTGTGGTCCGATGCAACAGACGAGCTTCTGTAGCTCAAACTGCTGTTAATGCTCATTTAAAACTGGTGTCAGTAATGCTGGTGCATGATGAATGCTCAGCGAGATAAGTATGTGCTATGACAGCACTTCTTTATGTGGGACCATGTCATGGGAACACAAGCAGACACACAAAGGTCTCTGATGCCTGTGCCAGTGTGTGTGTGTGTGTGTGTGTGTGTGTGTGTGTGCGCTCACCATAGTGAGTACTCCCATGAGGCCAATTGGAATAGGGTCCTGTTTAACCCTTTCTGCCACTAGATCAACTAGCAGCATCAGCATGTTGTAGATACCCTCATGAATCTCCGTGCCCCACTTATGCACCGCACTTGACATCAGCAACTAGACAGGAAGGAAGAGTAGGTGTGTGTAATACAGAAAGGGACTGAGTGAAATGAAACCTTAAAAGACATGAACACACCTTTTTAAAGGCCTCGGGCATGCATCTGTCCATGAATCTCTTACAGTTCTCATCTGCATCAGCCAGTCCTGCAGAAACAAGGAGATTAGATCAAATGCTGCTTTCTCGGACACACACACACACACACACACACACACACACACACACACGCCCTACCCATTCGGGCGAGACTGGTGGAGGCGATGAGACACTTCCCGAGCGACTCCTCTCTCTTGTAAGGGATTGACCAGTGGTCAGTGAACACCCTGCTCTCCAGCTCGTACAGGTTAGTGGTGGGAAACTCCATGTTGCCCCCTGAGCAGTTCCCGTTCTCGTCATTAGCCCTCTGCAACACAAACACAGAGCAAGAGAAAAAAAAGAACAAAGTTATAATCAAGTCACAATCAGTTGTGGGCAGATTCTTCTGTTAACCAGCAAACTGCCTGGTCATTGCGTACAAAAAAATAATAATAATACTGCTCATTTATACAAATTAGTTATAAAATTTTTCTCCAATTCTGTGTGAAGGTGAAATCTTTTCCTATTCGCGTTGTGCATGCGCCAAATTTGCACACCATTCTTCTTTTTCCGCATTTAAGTAAGAGCGAAACCGAGCAGCAGAACAAACCAAAAGTGAGACTTCTGCTCTACTATCAGAATAAAAGCCATGTTAGTGTGTGCAAAAACAGACTTCATGTGTGTGTGTGTGTGTGTGTGTTCAAATGTGAAATATCGGTTTTATTATAACCACCACTCTCCTGAGATGTTGTTCTAGCTCTTGGAGTGTGCTTGTGGAGATTTGTGATGTGGAAAGTCAGGTACTGATGTAGCTTGAGGAAGCGGTGTCCAAAAGGGGTTGAGGTCCGAACTCTATAGCAGGCCACTCAAGATCTTTCACTCCAACCCACGTAAACCCTATTTTTTATCTTCATAAGTCCATAGACATACTGGAACAGGTTCCAGGTCTCCTACCACAAGCCAGGAGAATGTTTGATGCGACCTTTGCAATTGTGAGCCTTCAAATTGGAGGGAACAGTTTGGAGAAGTGCACCGTATCGAGTCCATTTCTAGTTTTAATCGCATTGAATGCATTTCGTTTGGCATTTTCATTTCAATTTCTTGATCATCTAATAAAAACAAAAACACAATATATAGCTCTTTCTTAGGATTTTTTCTCCTTAGTGTGCTTTGGAAGGTCATAAACGTGTGAGTAAAGACCAAAGACTGTGTGCCGAGTGGAGATTTACACCTCGGTCTCACCGGCGGTGCCGCACAATAGCTGCTTCCCTTTAATGAAACAGAGGGTGTGGCTCTTTATGTGAACGAGGAGAGTTCACAGGTATAAAACTGTAGTCATAGATTTCCTTCAACCGGTCAGCTGAAACTTTATGACCAAATTACCAAGGAGTGAAAAGCAGCTGCTTGCAAAACAGGGTGTCGTGTTTGTGTGTGTGTGTGTGTACCGACAAATGCGTAGTGCGACGATGGGAGACCGGAAATAAGCCGGAGAGACTAAAAGAATAAGAATAAGCTACTCTGAATTCATACAATGAACTATTTAAAGGTCATGCGTGACGGTTCAGCAGGTCTGTTCGTGCGATCGTGAGATAATTCCAATATATCAGTTGCACTCGCTGCAAACTTGAACAGCGGTAGTCTAAATTGCTCAATACTGATATGCTCGAAAACATACGGTACGCCAATTAGACTTTCATGTAGTCGAGACTGAAAAAAGGCTTTAAGGAAAAGTCTATGCTGAAGCACAGGAAAGATGTTGATACTGATTTTTATAATATATAAAATATATATAAAAAAATCTAAAAACACAAAAATTATACTGACATTTTTTTATTAAATATAAGTATTTAATAATTACAATTATATTACATACAAACACATTATAAATTATAAATATACCATTGCGCTTTCCGCGCAGCACGCAGTCTCAGATCTAAAAACAAACAAAACGTGGCCTCGGTGACTCACCACTAGAGGTCACTCTCATAATGGCAGCAAACCGGGACCCGGAAAAACTAACACTATGGATTTTTCCAGATAGTTGATAGTTTCAGCAATCGACTACCAGTGCCAATAAATCGCCAAAACTGATAAAATCGGTTGAACTATACTTTAAATTAATAGATGATGCTGAAATATAATTATTGTTGTTCCTGTTTTATCACTATAACATCATACGATGCACAATTATTTTCTTAACTACATGGTTAAACATTCACTGATATGCCAGTAAACACAGCCAGCTATTTGTTTCCTCCTGCTCGGTTTAGATTACTATAAAATCATTAAGTGCACATGAGTCTTCAGGACTCTGCAGTCCCTCATAAAACTTTCAGAACACCTGATAAATACCAATCAATCAATCGTCTAAATAACTAAGCTTGACACACGTGGTTAAAACTTTGTTGAAACTGTGAAAGAAATGAGAACAAACCCATTGCTTGTCAAACAAGTCTAACAAACAACATTCAACAAACAGCCCATTAACCTGAAAAAAGGCACAATTCAGTAGTGTACATGTCTGTAAAGGGATGTCAAATATACTAAATTAACACATAGTTGTGAAGGCTTTATGATGAAAAGCCTATAAAAGGAAGCCCTTTTAACCCTGCGATTTCAAGCAGGTGATGAAGGATAGATTTTAAATGTGTGGTTATCTCTCTGACTGCAAAAACAAAAAAACATAAAACGAAAAAAAAAAAAAAAAAAGGGGGGGGGGGGGGGGGGAGCGCAGGCACAAAAAACACTGCAAAACCCAGGACCCGAGTGAGCTTTACTGTGTCTAAACAAACCCACAACACACTCAGAAAAGATAAACCAGGTGTAACATCTGTGACGGTCAGATGCGGTTGTATGGCAAAGCTGATGTCATTAACAAGGTCTCTACCACCAACTCAAGTCAAACACCTTTGAACACATGCTCTGACCTGAAAGGAAGCCATTAAATAAGAAAAAAAAAAAAGAATTCACCCTGCTATTATCCTGAGCATGTTTTGAGCTTTTCCCAAATCTAATAAGTTCATATCCTGGTTATATTCAAATGCCTATACAAATCACTCTTTAGATAACTTGCTAATGAGAAACAGATGGATGGACACACAGCTGCATTGTTCCTTTAACGCAGACATGAAAAGTGCCGATAGACCTGGTAGATGTTTAAATCATAAGCACTGTAACAATCTAAAAAGTTCTCCAACTGCACTGCTAAATAATTATGGTTAATCTCTGCACTGCTCTCTAGTTCTGCCACTTCACACAGTCCTGGGTTCAATCCTGAGCCCGCCACCTTTCTGTTGCATGTTCTCCTTAAGGGTTTTCCTTTAAGTTCTCCAGTTTCCTCCAACCTCTGGTAGCTCGACCAGCTACTTTAAAGCGCGAAGGATTGTGTGTGTGTGTGTGTGTGTGTGTGTGTGTGTGTGTGTGTGTGTGTGTGTGTGTGTTTGCATGACAATTGCGGTGTCTCAGTAGTTAAGATGTTGGATTTTCGATCGCAGGTTTGTGGGTTAACCTTCCAACCACCAAGCTGCCACAGCAAGCCCCTTAACTGCTCAGTTGTATGAATGAGATAACTGTAAATCACTCTTGATAAGGGTCTCTGCCAAATGCCTGTCTTAGGAATAACCGGGATGTTTTCCCAGCTCACACCCAGTGATATATATAACCAGCTCACGCCAGAATGAAGCACTTACTGAAGACAGACCAGAGGGGCCACAAAGACGCACTTTTTGAAGATGAATAAATAAAAGACACGGCAAAAACAATCTATATATACACACAACATATGGGAGAAAAAACAAAAAGCATTGGGACCCCAGCAATATGTTCTTTTTCAAACTGTTTTCGCAAAGCTGAAGGCACGCAATTGTACAGGACGGCTTTAGATGCAGCAGCCTACAATTTTCCCTTCACTTGAACTGGGAGACCCGAACCTGTTCCAGCATGACAATGTGCCCTGTGCACAAAGCCAGTCCCATTGACTGCACCCTAGGCCTCCTCACCTACATCAGTACCTGCCTTTATCATCACCATTATGTCTAAATGAGCACAAAATCTCCACAATCACACGCCAAACTCTAGGGAAACATCTTTCCCTTCGCATCTTTCCACAGCAAAGTTCCCATAGAAAGTTTCCGGAAGTTTATCGGACACTTTCTATGGGAACTTCGCTGGGGAATTGTGGAAATTTTTTAAGTTGGAAACATACCTGGAATTTATGTCTATAAACAGTACCATATACAAACATGTTGTTCATAATAGCTTACACACAGCACAAGGAGATTTTAAACATAAACGTATGTAATACTCATGTCATTTATGGGAATTCACGTGACATTATTTTGTGTGCAGGACATAAGAAGTGAAGTGTGTTGTTCTATGGAGAAATGTAGGAGGTGTGGCCTCAGTAGCCCTGCAGTAAGTGTATGTGTGTGTGTGGGTGTGTGTGTGTGTGTGTAATTGATTAACCTGCAGAGTAGAAATTCAACTTAAAGTGCATTAAATCTGGTTGTTTTTTCAACTACATTCAAGTTATTGGCTAACCTGCCATTTTAAAAATTCCCCCTTTTTCCCCCCCCATTCATTCACGTCAATTTCCATATATTCCAATAAATTCCTTTGAATTTCGCAACCCTGATCAGTACGTGTCCTTGCGAAGACCCTCGTGGTTGAAAGAGCGCAAAACTCCTCGAGCGGTCTTGGAAATCTAGTGGATACATGTTCCATGACTTCCGAGGATGTAAAATAGTTTTGGAGGCGTGTTTATAAAATGAATATCAAAAGACCAATCGTAATAAAGATGTTTTGTTGTCTCAGCGTTGTAAGACATAGTTCTGGGACCATTGTTACAAATCCCAGTGGCCTGCAGATCTCCACTTGCTGGATCTTCCTGATGGTCGAATGATTTTAGACTCCAGTTTTAAAAGTGGGCAAAAATTGACAACACAACAACTTCAACAAAAAACATGTTTACCCTGGTTTAATGACCACAAAAGTGAGCAGAATGAGACGTGCATGAAAACAGAAACAACCTCGGGCGTCAAACTGAGCGTCTTGAGGATGAAATTGCACAAACCCTCGAACTTGCTTCCAGCAGCATAATAAGAAAAAAACTGTGTAGTCAGTTTCTGTCATGAGCACATATCAGAATTCAGCAACCTTATATTGTTGACATTCGGCAGAACAAACAGCGGGTCAGCTGATAGAGCCGTGTAGCTGGCGTGTGTCCGAGTATAACGATGAGAACGCCTGCTTTTGCTGCTAGGAAGCAGCCAGGGCATCTCACACACACACACACACACACACACACACACACACACACCCTCTCCCTGCTCAGGCTCCTGCACTTTTATACACTGCAGTATTTAGCCCACATTTTAAAACGACTACACTTAATTGGGAATATGCCACATAAATCTGCATAAAACATCATCCCTATGGAGTGCGTTTCAGTTCAAGGTCACATCATTACAACACGCGGGAAAAGTTCTAGTTCGCTGCTCGCGCCTCAACTGCGTATGGCCTGCGTATGCCGATCACAGAAGCCTCCGTTAACATTCGTTCTCCTTCCACTTGGCATGGAGTCTTCCATGGTATCGAAAATCACTTGCTCAAGGGATCCCAATCCAACACAGCATCCGCAGCACACACAGTAGCTTTCCTCAGCTTTAAATGAGTTACAAACTGCACACATAGTGTTAACTTTAGCTAAAATCATTTATAACTCGCTACAGCTGTACGAATAGGGGCAAAAATATTGGGACACGACTTTTCCAGCCATATGCGGTTCTTCACCAAACTGATTTAATATCACAACGTCGTAGGCGCATGACCTAGGAGTCCCAGTGTAAAAACCAGTTCCATGAAGATGTACGTTGGAGTGAAAAATCTCCTGCTATAGAGCTCTGACCTCAAACCTATTAAACACCTTTGGGATGATTTGGAACACTGAGTGCACCCCTCCTTACTCTATATCAGTTCCTGACTTTACTTACACCCTTAAGATACACACTACTCTCTCTAACCCCTTAGTCGTCACTGCCAGCGCGACGATATCCCATTGTTCCCATTGTTGAAAACGTATAACGAATATATATATATATATATATATACATACACACATACACATACACATATACACACCCACACACCCACACACGTACATGTGTACACACATACACAAGGACACACTTACACACGTACACACACAGTGGTGTGAAAAAGTGTTTGCCCCCTTCCTCATTTCTTGATGTTTTTTTTGCATGTTTGTCACACTTTATTGTTTCAGCTCATCAAATGAATTAAAATATTAGTAAATGCTAACATAAGTGACCACAACATGCAGTTTTCAATGAAGGTTTTTATTATTGAGGGAATCAAAATCCAAAACTACATGGCCCTGTGTGAATAAGTGTTTGCCCCCTAAACCTAATAACTGGTTGGGCCTCCCTTAGCAGCAACACTTTTTCACACCACTGTGTATATTATATATATATATATAAATAAATACACACACACACACACACACTCACGCACGGCTTTTGCCAGGCACACTTATCCAGAGCGTCTTATAACTAAGCCGTTGAGGGTTAAGGGCCCCCCCCAGTGGCATTTACCTTCTAATTCAGAGTTCAATACCTTAACCACTGAACTACCGCCCCTCTGTTTCAAACCATATAAGCGCGAACCCAGGGTACAACGAGAAAAGCAAGCCCTTTTAATGAAATGCAGGTAGCATCAATGAAATCCTGATCTGCAGAAACTACTCAGTGTAAATATCTGCCTTGATTTAAAGTGATCTCTCGTTTTCCAGCTCCACTCAGACTAATTCAAGTGTGTGTGACGCGTGTACGACAAAACATGCGTCATCCAGGCTGGCTGCTAGAAATGAGCTTCACTTCTATGTGAAACTGAAGCATAAACTTCCCGACGATTTTAACGTGTGGTGACCTTCCTTTTCTACATGGTTAATATTAAAGGTCATGCTGAAACTGTTACAGGATAACCTTCTAGTTAAAGCAAAAAAAAAAAATAATAATTATAATAATCTAGATCAGAGCCACGATACCAGGTGCAGCGAAAACACCTGAAATTCAGTGCCATTGCCTGTACACTGTAGACGAGTTAAAGGTGGACACAGAGCTGCATGAAATCACACTACAGTCTATGTTTAGATGGTGATTATGGTTGTGGCGGTGTGGCACCTGTAACACTCCTGTAACTGATCTGGTGCTGTGAAATAAGAATACAGGCATGTGTGGGAGTGTGAAGGGTGAATAATATAGTGTATAACGCATTATATATATGAAAGGCGATTGCAAATTACGTGTAGAAAGCGGGTTTGTGTCACGGCTTGAAATCAAAAATTTAATATAGTGAATCATGTGCGCTGAAACGAATTGTCAATAATTGATTGTTTAAAAAGCATCAATTTGCAATTTAGCTCGTGCGGTCAGCCCGGCCCATTGTACGATCAACCTGTGAGAGTGGAGGATGTTATTTGCTTCCTTCAGGATGTATCAAGCAAGCCGAATTGCTGCTCGGATAATTTTTCAGATCAGTAAAAAATAAAAAATAAAAAGGGGGATTTGCTCTCCATTAATGACGAGAAAAGTTGCAGAAAGGAAACACACACATACGTGCAGCCTTTTTAAAAATTCTTTTGCTCCTCCGCTGTTCAGCCGCTGAATGATTAACGTGTCCCGTTCACGTAAACAAGACTGCGATCCTGATTGCAATGACTAAAACGCAATATCGGCAGGTAAACGTCCGTCTTTCACTCTGCTAAGGTTAAAATTTTGACCCCAAAAAAAAAAAAAAAAAAAAAAAAAAAAAAAAAACAGCCCTTTATCTGCGCGTCACGTATCGAACCGTGAGTCAACTGCGATCCGCTGCACCCATGTCGGCTTGTGTCGCTGCACTGACAGTGAAGAGGCAGTTTGCCATCCCTCCTTCCATTGACGCACAGCCGGTTGACTCATGGACTCTCGGGACATGGATAGCTGTTGCATCGCCAGGATTTTAACACAATCTCTGAATCCAAACGCACAAAACGGACAAACCCGGCAACATTAGCGACAAGATGGTGTCTGGGTTCAATTAAATACACATTATGATTAATCGCTGCCCAGGTGCTGCATCGTTTGTTTGTTGATACATCTGTAATGTGTGTCACCATGATATGTGTACTTGTGTGGTGTGTAATGGGATAAAGTCTCAATCTGCTGCTGTGTACTGGAGCGTGGCCTGGGGAATAGTATTGCTCCCTGCACTATTTATAGCCCAGAGACTCGAGACCTGTGACATGCTAAACCTGACACAAACATACACGGCTTTGCAAACCGAGCAGCTTAAAGAAACGAGATAAACTGAAGTAATCAGCTAGTTCCCTGAACAGATACAAAATAAATAAACAAATTAAAAAAAAGCCATACATCTAATGCTCTGTGTAGCCACAACATGAGGAAAAGGCTTTTTTTTCCCCTTTCAGTGCAGCATAAAATGGACAGAGATCATCATAACTAAAAAAATATATACTTTTGGTCCATTATGACATGTTGAAAGACGCAAATGAAAGAAATGAAGAACGTCAGCAGCTCAACATCAATAGCTGATTTTCCACCTTGTGCGCTTGTGGCTGGATGAGCTCAAATCCCCATCAAACTCCAAAATCTGGTGGAACATCTAAGGACAGTGGAGGTTTTTCTAATAGAAATGGGGCATAAATGTGGAACGGGCTGCTCAAAATTAACAATCTTAGGTGTCCACAAACTTTTGCCCACCTATAGTATATTTTTAAGTAGACATATGTGCACCTGTGCTCTTGAAAGCGACTTGATGGCTATTTTATGGATTTTAAAAACAAGAGATCTGAACAAGGTGTGTGTGTGTGTGTGTGTGTGTGTGTGTGTGTGTGTGTGTCAGAATTCCAGTTTAAAGTATCTCTAAAGAATGGTAAAACACAGTTTGGTACTGGAATTGGAGTAAAAAAGCCCCAGTTTTTGATCCTGCATAATAAAAAATCTACGAGTGAGTGACTAAGGTCCACTTCGTTTAGAAAGTTATAAATAAAACTGAGCCACTGGTTTGTATATTAATATTTATATATGTATACGTCTATATTTATAAAGAAACAGCTCTAAATGCCATAGCTTTATTGACCAGATGGAGACGGACGGCCGAGTGGGCGGGAACACGGCATAAATAAACTCTCAGGCCGTTAACAACAACAACAAATGAAGCTTACAGAGAGAGAATAGAGAGTGAGGGAGACAAAGGAAACTACGAGAGGGACAGGAAGAAGAGAGAGAGAGAGAGAGAGAGAGAGAGAGAGAGAGAGAGAGAGATTGACAGAATAGAGATACACAAAAAATTTGGAGAGAGAGAGACAGACACAAAGTATATATACCGTAATTTCCGGACTATAAAGCGCAATTTTTTACAAATATTTTTATTTTTAACATAAATAAGCCGCACCTGTCTATAAGCCTATGTCTATGTTGCGCTTCTATTAGGAGCAGAGCGGTATTTTTGGGAATAGCCTGCCACTGCATTCTAATGGTATTACTGCGTGTGTGTGCGTGTGAGACTGAGGATTATGTCCTTATTATTTTCTGATGCTCATTTCTAAGTTTCTTTGACTAACCCATACCGCTGTTGCCAAGAAAAATAAAAAAGTGCGCGTTTTGGAAACCTGTCTGTGCTTAAAGGATTTCATTTGTAACTGGAGTTAGTGAGCTCTCCCTTCACCCAGACTCAACATGCTACAACGGCTTGTATCTAAACAGTAGCCTACCAAGAAAGTCATTGTTCACTGTTTTCCTCCTTCCTTTCACAACTACAGTGGTACTTTGACCTATGAGTGCATTAATGTACAAGTTTTCCGAGGTACGAGCGGTCACTCGGTTCGATTTTTAAGCTTTGTTACACAAGCAAAAAAATTAAGATACAAACTTGGGATGCCGCTGCTAGATGGCGAAGCCAGAAAGCGAACATTGTGACGAAAATTAAGATAAGCAAAGAAGAAAAGAGTTTTCCCTCCGCCTCCGCTTATCGCCTCATCTATATATATATATATATATATAGAGAGAGAGAGAGAGAGAGAGAGAGAATAGAGAATAGAGACAGAGAGAAAGAGAAAGAAATAATGGAGAGAGAAGGACAGAGAGAATGAGAGAGAGAGAGAGAGAAAATAAAGATAGAATAGAGAATAAGCAGTGTTTTGGAAACACTGGGACTAAAATAAGCATCAGGGAAGTTTTTCCGTGTGATCGGCAGCTTTGACAGCCTGGGTAATGGTTTGTGAAGAGAGGTGTATAGTATGGAGTGAGTAGGGGGAGGAGTAGAGGAGTTTATTGTTGCTGCTCAAACAGTCCGTGAGAAATGTGCCTAATTTTATTGTCCTATACATTTAACTCGAGTTGGAATGACTTGCTGATAATAAGAGCTGCAGTGCGAGTTTATCATGTTATTATCGAGCTCCTCAGATGCGTGGGCACGTTTGTGGTGTTAGTACGAGTGTAGCGTTTCGCTCTAGCGCTCAGTAGCCTTCAGCGCCGTGCTTCGCGCAGACATTTTCAACAAGTTTGGTGTTAATGCTTCGTTACTTCTGCTTAGGAGCTGTTGCCCGAACTGCAGATGCGCAACGTTAAATCGTGTGAATGATCCACTTTAATCTAATTCATTACAAGTCTGTAAACAGAACACTGAGACTGGGCAGGACTAGAGCTTTGATCATCTAAATCATTTTCTATTTAGCGTTTTGCCTCCAAAAGATCTCCCTGACGTAGATCTTCCACGTCCACCGGATCAAATGTACAGCTGAGAGAGAGAGAGAGAGAGAGAGAGAAAGAATAGAGAGACACAGAGAGAGAGAATAGAGAGAGAGAATAGAGAGACAGAGAGAGAGAGAATAGAGAGACAGAGAGAGAGAGAGAGAGAGAGAGAGAGAAGAGAGAGAGAAGAGAGAGAGAGAGAGAGAGAGAGAGTGTGTAGAGAGACCGAGAGAGTGTGTAGAGAGACCGAGAGAATAGAGAGAGAGAGAGAATAGAGAGAATAGAGAGAGAGAGAGAGAGAGAGAGGGTGTACAGAGACAGAGAGAGAGAGAATAGAGAGACAGAGAGAGAGAGAATAGAGAGACAGAGAGAGAGAATAGAGAGACAGAGAGAGAGAATAGAGAGACAGAGAGAGAGAATAGAGAGACAGAGAGAATAGAGAGACAGAGAGAGAGAGAGAATAGAGAGACAGAGAGAGAGAATAGAGAGACAGAGAGAGAGAATAGAGAGACAGAGAGAGAGAATAGAGAGACAGAGAGAGAGAATAGAGAGACAGAGAGAGAGAATAGAGAGACAGAGAGAGAGAATAGAGAGACAGAGAGAGAGAATAGAGAGACAGAGAGAGAGAATAGAGAGACAGAGAGAGAGAATAGAGAGAGAGAGAGAGAGAGAGAGAGAGAGAGAGAGAGAGAGAGAGAGAAAGAATAGAGAGACACAGAGAGAGAGAGAATAGAGAGAGAGAATAGAGAAACAGAGAGAGAGAGAGAGAGAGAGAGAGAGCGAGAGAGAGAGAAGAGAGAATAGAGAGAGAGAACAGAGAGAGAGAGAGAGAGAGAGTGTAGAGAGACCGAGAGAGTGTGTAGAGAGACCGAGAGAGAATAGAGAGAGAGAGAGAATAGAGAGAGAGAGAGAGTGTGTAGAGAGACAGAGAGAGAGAATAGAGAGAGAGAGAGAGAGAATAGAGAGACAGAGAGAGAGAATAGAGAGAGAGAGAATAGAGAGACAGAGAGAGAATAGAGAGACAGAGAAAGAGAAAATAGAGAGACAGAGAGAGAATAGAGACACAGAGAGAGAGAATAGAGACACACAGAGAGAGAATAGAGACACAGAGAGAGAGAGAACAGAGACACACAGAGAGAGAATAGAGAGAGAGAGCCGCTCCGCAGTTTTCCAACATAATAACGACCCCAAACACACCCCCAAGGTGACAAGGTGAGGATGCTTAAGGTGATGGAGTGTTTAAAAGTAAGAGAAACCTCAAGCAGAAGGTGGAGAAGCGCCAAGTGTCTAACATCCGGCAGCTTTGAAGAGGATCCCAGCAACAAACCTGTGCAGCTCTGGTGAATTCCCCACCCAGAGGACAGTTAATCTGTACTGTTACACAAGCTGCACATTGACTAAAATATATCCACGTTTCATTTCTATAATCTTGTCCCTGGAGAACAGATGCTGAATTGGTTGCTGAAATGTGTGGGAATCCGTATACAGTTCACCGTTTTGAAGCGGAACAACGATGTACATCACTCATCGTGATCCTCTGCATGTTGCCCTGGGTGTCTGTACTTCTTTCGGAGGGAGGTGCTTTCATTTTCACTTTTCCCTATTTGAGACAGAACCAGAAGTGAAAAAAAAAGCACATCCCGCTTCTCATTAAGATGCTCATAGTTTCAGCACAATAATACTCAGCTCCGGACACCTTTTCTGACCATGTGCTTTCATTCCCTTTTTTTTTCCTACTCAACAATCATATTCCTGGATTCTTGGTGGCATGAGATCCAAAGATAGGCAAGTTCTCTGGTACGTCCAGCACAAAGCGAAAGAAAACATTTCATCTTTGTACTTCCAGTGAACTGGTTTTTCCACCCAGCACATTTTATTAGCGTCTGCTCCAGATAGCTTTTTAGCCGAGAAAGCGGAAAAGCGATCTTTTTAGGTTTCCCGTCTCACCTCAGAAAGAGGTCAAAAGGTTCGAATGGTGAAAATGTAGATGTTGGCACTTCCACAGATCCAAAAAAGTAAATAAAAATAAGTAAATAAATAAAAAGTACATTTATTAGTTACAAACTGAGTAAAACAACAGACATAGATTAGACTAAATAATTAATTTCAAAAAGAGGGTCAGATCTTATCTGGGTGTTTGTGTTTGACTTTGTTGTGAGAACCTGAATCATCTCTGGGAGTATTTCATGCTTTTTGCCAGTCACCTCTGGCTTGTTTTTTTAGCAATACTTTTGTGTTAAATAGTGTTTCTGCTTTGTGTTCATTCTTAAAAGCCCAATTTGTGTCAAACTGAATTGCATTTTTGAAAATTGTGTTTTTAAATGATTTAATGTGTATCTGAGTGAATGTGATAAACGGAGCAAAGTATAAACTGCAGGCAGAAACGAATTCATTCATTCAAAAAAAAAAACTCTTTCCTCCTCATCCAATGTGTGTGATGCATTTGTCTGGCCCAATGTTGAGATTTTGCAAGCGTGAATGTCACCTCCACTGTGGACCTACAATTAAGCACCATGGCACGTGCGACAGTGTGGCTAAACTGGATATCTGCTTTTACTTATTAAAGCATACTTGGGGCATTGTTTATGTTTTTATTACTTTTTTTTACGTTGTGATATACCGTTATCATCCAGATAGTGAAAAAATATCACGATATGAATCGCATAAGAACGCTAACAGCGACGGAGGCTCACAAGTCATGATCCCGCAATGCTGAAAATATACTTTGGAAGTGAGCTGGAGACAAATTGATTTGTGCTAGAGTCGATACGATTAATTAACTGATGCTGAATAGATACTGGAAAAAAAAGAAACACCATGTGAAATAGTATTAAACATTATTACAAAAAAAAAAAAAAAAAAAACTTCTGAATCATAAAAATGTGCTAAATGAAATAAATATGATCATATTAATTGATAAATATAATTACATCATTTAAAAACAATATAAATATAATATAGCGCTCTCTGTGCTCGTGATAACCAACCAGCACGTGGAGTCAGCGATTAGCCCCTAGAGGCCGCTCTCACAATGACAGCGAACCGGAAAAACTACCGGTGTTAATTTTTGCTGATAGCCGATACTTTCAGCCATCAACTATCAGTGCTTATTAATTGGTGTATTAACATCGCAATTTGCCAAGATCCAAAATCAAGGCTCTAAAATCTATTGTAGGTTGTTGCAAAACTGGGACTAAATCTGAAAATGGCATGTTCTTAGTTTACCTGGTATTTTGGGGCAGAAAGCTAAAACAAAATGCAACGTAAAAGGATGTAGGACCCGCCTTATCCTCAAAGGTCTTCCGATTTCTTAGAATATTTCTCAAGACCTTGCAGAGCCTGTATCAACATTTCGGATGGGTATCGGATATCGAATGGGCTTTAATATTGCATTTGATTTTGACATTGAAATTGACATTTAAAAAGCCTCATTACTAAACAAGCCATAAAACACCATGGGGGCTGTTCTAATAAAGTGGTGACGAGGTGACGGGACGCACTGCAATAACGTGCCGGGTGACGTGATGTGCTTTTTGAACTATTTATTGTAAAATGGTTTACTTTCTGTTCCATTACAGCAGCTATAAATTTCATCCTGACCAGCATCTCGAAAAAAAAAAAAAAAAAAAAAAAAAAAAAAAAAGGTCATAACCTTACAAAGAAACCACAACATCCTTCATCCTCAACACTCTAATTTGCGATAAATTTAGCGTTCGTATTACAGAGGGCACCGCAGCCCGTGCTGCTGTTATAGGAAACGAATTAGAGCACCACTGGACTAGTGACTAGTCTTACTACAAGCACCAAATTGTGTAAAATATTCCCTATTAACAAGTAACATATGGACTGATGAAAGATCAACTAAACTGGTTTATTGATTACAGTTAAATGATAATGTATACTTGATAAAACACGAACACATGGTGTGATTTCTACAATGGCCAGGTTGGCAGACTCTCGTTTCCAGAGCCACTCACATGTAACTCACTCATACAACTGAACAGCTAAGGGCCTTTGTTTAGAGGCCCAGGAGTGGCAGCTTGGTGAGGTAAATCAACTTGACCAGAAAAAAAACATATACTAATTAAAAGCTGAGCTATGTATGATTGGTTAAAAAAAAACCCATGTCTGTGCCATAATCATATCGTCCATGATACCCCAGCATAGCTCCTCCTCGTGAAAAGACTGTGTCATGCTACGATGTTAGCAATGTGTGTATTCATTATCTTCATGATCATACGCTGTCTTGAGGTTTTGCTGAATAGTTTAAGACTTTAAGCACCATTTCCTTTTTCCTGGGATTTTATTATGAATCCAGAGACTTTTGGTTACATTTGTGAATAAAATTCCTATCTATTTTTAGTTATTAGTAGCATACAGTATTTAATCATAGTCAGAACTGATTATTTCTTTTTCAGGTCCATGTCTGCGCCTGCACGGCTCTTAAAACTGTACGCTGATGTGACTTATGGTTAAGAAGGGAGTGTTGAATGTTACTATTAACATTACTGGTGGAGGAAAAAAAATTAACAAACATGACATTTTTTTGATATATGTAGCTTTAAGTCTATAAATCACACGTTCCTAATTTTCACCTGCACAAACAAATGTCTAATAGTAAGTCTGAAGGCAACAATAAAGATTTTTCATCCTTCTACACTTTCCAGCTTTTTGGAAATCTCACAGTGAGCTTCATGTTTTAAGTCTGTATCTGTGACTGGACGTCACTCATGAAATTCATTCGCAGATTAAAACAAGCATTCTACAGTTCAGGTCTAATGAAGTCCTGCGACATCATACATTCTAACAGAGAGGGGCAATTAACATGCGTCTCTTTAACATCTGTCTCACTCTCTGTAAACACACAGCCGTCCTGGAAAATGAGCAGCACCCCCTCCGTGACCTACTGATGAAACGGCGGCGCTGCATTAGCAGGAGACTCATTGAGCTCGAGTGCATGTAGAAAGGAGCTCTACAGGAGGTCGTTTGTTCCGACAGCGATCAGACTGTACAATACACAGAGACCGTCTTACGGGTAGCTCATTAAGCAAGATATGAACTTGACCAACATCGACTGTTCACCACCACACACACACACTGCTTATACACTGTTCACTTCCATTGTGTTCACACTGCAATGTCACTGCTAGTGTAGCACTGGAATCTACACAATCTCTATACTGCACTATCACATCCTTACTGTTCATAACTATTTCTTTTCCAAAAACCTACATACTGTGTATCTACATATTTATTATCTATAATGTACATTGCTTTAGTATATTAGCTTCAGCTATGCTATAATACATGAATTCCCACCGACAATAAATAAATAAATCAGTCCATCTGTCTCTCAGTCTGTCTGCACCCCTAAACCACCCATGAGCCTACTATCTCCAGTTAGCATCACTTTCAAGCACATGCAGCATACAAGAGCTTGAGATTGAGATTGATGAGCATGTAACTGTGTGTGTTGGGGCGTGTCGATAAAATTACTCCAATGCAAACAAATGTTCCAGACCGGAAAGGAAGGCTGCTTCCCCTCAACTACATAACCCCTGTCCTGACACAATGCCTTCTATTACATCAGCATGTCTGCAGCATTTCTACACCATGTCTACATTTCTACACCATTTCTACACAATGTCTACACCGTTCCTATATCATTTCTACACTATTACAACACCATGTCTACATTTCTACACCATTACAACACCATGTCTACACCGTTCCTATATCATTTCTTCACCATTACAACACCATGTCTACATTTCTACACCGTTTCTACACAATGTCTACACCGTTCCTATATCATTTCTTCACCATTACAAAACCATGTCTACATTTCTACACCGTTTCTACACCGTTGCTATATCATTTCTACACCATGTCTACATTTCTACACCATTACAACACCATGTCTACATTTCTACACCATTGCTATATCATTTCTACACCATGTCTACATTTCTACACCATTACAACACCATGTCTACATTTCTACACAATGTCTACACCGTTCCTATATCATTTCTTAACTATTACAACACCACGTCTACATTTCTACACCATTTCTACACAATGTCTACACCGTTCCTATATAATTTCTACACCATGTCTACATTTATACAACATTACAACACCATGTCTACATTTCTACACAATGTCTACACCGTTCCTATATAATTTTTTCACCATTACAACACCGTGTCTACATTTCTACAACATTACAACACCATGTCTACATTTCTACACAATGTCTACACCGTTTCTATATCATTTCTTTACTATTACAACACCATGTCTACATTTCTACACAATGTCTACATCATTTCTACACCATTTGTACACCATGTCCACACCTTTCCTATATAATTTCTACACCATGTCTACTTCATTTATACACCATTCCTATATCGTTCTTACATAATTTCTACACCATTTCAACACAACGACTACATCGCGCTTACATAATTCTACACAATGTCATCATTTCTACACTATGTTTACACCATTCTTACATAATTTCTACACCGTTCCTATATAAGTTCTACACCCTGTCCACATCATTTCTACACTATTCTTTTACAATTTCTACACCATTCCGACATCACATCTACACCATTTCAACACAATGTCCACACTATTCTTACACAAGTTCTACACAATGTTTACATGATTTCAACACCATTTCTCCACAATGTTTACACCATTCTTACATTATTTGTACACCATTTCTACACCGTTCTTATATAAGTTCTACATAATGTAAAACACCATTTCTAAACAATGTCTTCGTTCCAACATCATTTCTACAAAATGACAACACCGTTCCTATATATTTTCTACACCTTTTCTACACAATGTCTACACCATTTTTACATCATTTCTACATCATTTCTCTACCATGTCTACACAGTTCCTATATAATTTCTACACCCCGTCTACCTAATTTCTACACCATTTCAACAGCAGGTCCCCACCATTTCTCTACCATGTCTACACCGTTCCTATATAATTTCTACACCCTGTCTACATCACTTCTACACCATTTCTAAACAATGTCTCCACCGTTCCTACATAATCTCTACACCATGTCTACAAGACTATTTTTTCACCATGTCCTTACATAATTTCGACACCATGTCTACACCATTTCTACACTATTTATTCACCTTCTACATGATTTCTACACCATGTCTACACCATTTTTTACCTGATTTCTACACCGTTTCTACTCATATAAAGTGTAAAATTGTGACAAACACATGCTTTATTATTAAATATTAGCATGTACGATGCATGATCTTCCTCCTGGATTAAAGCTCACTAGTTACTACTAACGTATAAAAACATACCTGTTTGCGGCTCAGACTCTATAAAGTGCCGGTATTTTATTTACAATCACATCTAAAAAGTTAAAGACTCGTGAACATGTGAGCATGAAGCCCGGGGCTGAGTAAAGGGTTTCAGCGCCCTGCACTTTTCCCTCCAGCTTTTGACAGCCAGCCTGAGGAGCTTCCTCCCATGCGGGTCTGTTAGCTTAGCCATGCTAACACACTGCATGAAACCCGTGAAGGAGAATGACAGAAGTCGCTGAGACCAGCCTTCGGTCTTACCTCGCCTTCTACAACATCATGGTAAGCGGGAGGTGGATCGAAGCCGCTGGTGCCGCTGCCGCCACCACTGCCCCCGCCGCCGCCGCCGCCAGTGCCGCTGCCGCTCCTCACGCTGGTGTCGCGGTCTCCGCTGGGCCCTGAGCCCGGGCTGGGACCGCTCTCCATCGGCTCGTAGCCGTAGCCGAGCCCGGGGCTCTCGTTGGTCAGGATGGCCACGGCCTCGTTAATGTCGTTCTTGGCCAGACGCAGGGCTTTCCGAATGGCTCCGGGATCCGGAAAGCCCATGCACAGGAGCGTGGTCATGTGCTGCTCTTCCTCGGTCTCCATGACTCGGCTGTCTCGTCTCCGCCACGGGGCCGTGGGTTTAAGGAGGTGAACAGCGGCGCGGGCTTGTGGCTGTGCACGCCGCCATGTTGACTCTCCGCGCTGGCCTGTCTGTCACCGCCGCCCCGCGGCCTCACGGGTGTAGGGAGGGAGGGAGGGAGAAAGTGGGGATGTGTTCTAATAGGCGTTCTAGCGCACTTACAACCTCAATGTAGAAATGAAACACATCCCCAAACTCCTCAGAAACCACAGCCACCCTCGGTACTAATGACTGGTCGTTCATGAATCACATCATTTATACAAAATTGAGTATTTTTTCCTCTCAACTATTCTATTGTAAGAATAATGTCAAGATGACAAAATAACTAACGAAACGGTCCAGAAGATACAGTATGAGTCTGTCTATAGTCTTGTCTTGTATAGTCCAAGCTGAATGTATAGTTTTTATTTATGTCTGTACTTTTGAGAGTAACTAACAGCTCGAACCAAATTGTGTGTGTCAACACAGTTGGCCAATAAACCTGATTCTGATTCTGATGAGAGGTGAAGCTTTTCATTCTGCAATATTTTCATTGTTTGTACTATATTTGAAGTTCGTGTATGTAGACCTGTTGGGGGATCTGCTTATTCAAATTGTAAATCTTATTTTATTTCTGATGGAAGGAAATTAAATCAACGAAATTATACATACAAAAAAGATCCGTTCATTTTGATGAACGAGATTCAATGAACCGATTCACTAAAATGATTCGATCTTCCAATCACTACTCTGAACTGCCCGTATGCACGTCACGTGATCGTATATTACAAGCCTTACAAAAAAAAATAAACACTTTCAAGAATAAAATATACACCTTTAAGAAATATCGTTATTTTAATACACGTTTTATCACACATTCTACTTAATCATTATTAAATACAGTTATTTATTTATTTAATCAGTGTGGTTTATTAAGGAAGACATTTCCGGTACTATACAAAATATGTTAGCTTATTACTTGGAGTCTTTTTTCTTTTCTTTTGCATATTAATCAAATATGCGTATAAAAATTACCCTTACACAACACTAAATCCAGGATAATCTATACAAGTATGAACGACACCTAATTCCCTATATATAATTTTATATTTAGCAAATTGGAAATCTACATTTTGGGTGGTAATAAATTAAGGAGCCGATTAGTCCACGAGACTTTTAATTTAAAAAACAGAAGAGTAACAGGTTTCCGGTGGCCATGCCCGTCTAAGTGTCCTAACCACAAATAATTAGTCTTTTAAATCAATTTTATAATTTACTAAGTAAAAAAAACCAAACAAAAAAATAAATAAAACAGAATTATAATTTTAGGATTTAGAGGTAAGTCCTAAAGTATACGAACTATTTTTCTTCATATATTTATTAAATAAAATAATTCCAAATATATGTGTAAATCGCTTAATTAGTTAATTATTGTATTCATTCTAAAATATTACAACACAATATCTTCTTTATATTGATAATAAAATGAATTCTATGTATTTATATCTAGTGAGCAGGGCGTGGTGGTGGAAACCCCGTGAGAGTCACGTGGCGCGCAGAGTCACGTGACAATACGGAAGTAAAAGATGGCGGCGACAGGACAGGGAGCAGCTGCTATGGAAAGCATCTCGCGGGTTCCTCCGTCCGTGCTGCAGCTGAGGATGGAGACACATCCAGGAGACGATCCCGGGCAGGGGGAAGCGGGTGGAAATGCAGGTCCTACGCCGAGAAGATCCACCAACAACAGTAAGTGAATGATCGTGCAAGACAAATCACTTCCTTCAGCCTGGATCTTCCAAACCTCCTGCACAGTGCACTAGATGTCAAGTGTAAATGTATTATACACTCATGTCTAACCTACAATCAAAATACAGGAAGGCCTGTTAGTCCAACATCAACACTAACACCAATTTGCATTACAGTTCACTGTAGTCTTTGGCTCATTTAGGTGTACATTAATGATGATGATGAGCTACAGAAGAAAAGGGCATGAGATCTAATCCCAGCACCACCAAGCTCCCACTGCTGGGCCCTTAAGCAAGGTTCTTAACACCTAAGCTGCCAAATTATATGAGTGAAATCAAAGTCACTGGATAAAAACTCGTCTGCCGAACGCCATAATCATAAATGATGAGCCACAAGTGCATGTTGTTAAATCCCTTTGTCTTCTGTTCGCTTGGTTCCAGATGATAGTGGAGTGGAAACGGCCGAAGAGGCAACAGAGCCGGCCGAACCGGACATCCACGAGCTGTGCAAAGATATGTTCGAAAAGATGGCCGTTTTTCTGCAAGGAGAACTCACAGGTGAACATAAATGACCAAGCAGGTGTTCGATTCTATAAGATGTCTTTGGAGGTGGTAAGCGTTCGATTCTTCACTTCAACTTGGAGACTCGATCCTTTTCCAGCAATGCTATACAATGCTCCCTGTCCAGCTTCATGAAGATACGGTGTGCATGCGTTGGAGAGGTAGATCGTGTGTTTGCTGCTATAAACTTCATCTTGACAGGTCTGGGGTTTAGTCAGTGTTATATCCTGAACAGCAGCGTTTCTAGGCGTACTAGACGACCCTTAAAGGGAGCAGCTGAAAGAAGAAGAAGAAGAAGTAGTAGTAGTAGTGGTTATAACTATACCAGGAAAGATAGTATGTGATTTGTGTTCATGTTTAATTGTATTCGATTCTCCAGATTAGGTGCGTCCCAAATGGTACAATATAAATTCTGCATTTATACCATAAACATAACACCTCAACAATAATGGAACTGTAATGAATGGACATTTAGTGTTTATAAGGATGGGCTGCCTTTTGAGTCTGGTTCCTCTCATGGATTCTTTCTCATTCCATCATTTTATCCTTGCAGTTGTCACCACTGGCTCACTCATTGAGGATAAACAATTATTATGAACAAATTTCTGAGCACTGCTTTGGGACAATGTCCATTTTTAAAAGCCCAATACAAATAAAAAAAAATGAATTGAATATTTGTACATCGTTTTGTAGTGTTCATAGGGTGAGTAATAGTGTAACTGGCAACAAGAAGGCAAGCAGGACGTGGATGATGTGTATATTAAACCTAGGAAAAACAACTACGGGTGAAATGTTTACTATCTGTACTGACACTTGAATTATCTGCAGAGACAATCACACTTCCGTCTGGGAATTCTGTAAGTGGTGTGAAATTACATGCTGGGAATATTTGCAAATCTTTTGTCTGTGTGTGTTATTAATATTGTAAATACCATTTTTTTTAGCCACTTGTGAGGATTATAAACTTCTGGAGAATATGAACAAGCTCACCAGCCTGAAGTACATGGAGATGAAGGACATTTCGATCAACATCAGCCGCAACTTGCAAGACCTCAATCAGAAGTGTGAGTTCTCTCCTTCGTTATGCCTTCTGTCCTCGATTATTCCATAATTCACAGACCTATGTTTTGACGATATTCTTTTGGATTTGTAGATGCGAGCCTGCAGCCATACCTGGACCAGATAAATCAGATTGAGGAACAGGTGACTGCTCTGGAGCAGGCTGCGTACAAACTGGACACGTACTCAAAAAAACTGGGCGAGTGCAACTTAAGTGTTTTCACGCGTGTACAAAATATTACCTACCGCTAGGTGGAGCAGTGAGAACAGATTTTAAACTCACACTGGAACGTGCTGTGTCCCAAATCACCAATTCGTTTACATACAGTAAACACTAAAGATATGCATTTTTTTTGCTGGTCACGAAGAAGTCTATACTTCTCAGGGTTTCTTTGGAGTCTTAAAAAGTCTAAAATTTACAGAAATCAAAATTTTAGGCTTTAAAAAGTCTTTAATTCGCTTTTTTCCCCGATGTCCATGTAATGGTACCTCTAACGCTCATTGAAATGCTCCTGCAGCACTTTAAAGTGTTTTTGTTTGTTGGGTGTTGTAGTTTTTAATGTCAGCTTTCTGTATTTGGTACGAATCTCTTGAATTGTACCATAGACGTTAAACCGATTTTTATTTTTCATCTATGTAAATGTTTAAGTTTAGCACTACTTACATTTAAAAATTAAATAATTAATAGCTGGTTAAGGCAGTTGCTAACTGTGTGTGTGTGTGTGTGTGTGTATATGGTGTTTAATGCTGTGATATTGGTCCTAAATTTATAGGTTTAAATTTGACTTTCGTGGAGGCGAGTAGTGTGAAATTTCGGCGTATCTTTGTTCATCATCGCAATCATTTCTATTATATAATTCACATGATCGTTCTTTGATCTATTTTCCCAGCAGCCGAATTACAAATCAAATCTAGTCACAATATTAGTAACATTAATGTTAGCAATATTAGTTGTGGGTAAGTTGTGGGTAATATTAGCCCCCCCCCCCCNNNCCCCCCCCCCCAAAAAAAAGCACTCCATCTAATTTTGAATACTGTTTAGGATGGCTAGTGGGTGAACTGATACACAGATATGATCTCAGCACTAAGTACAGATGTGAACAAGGGACTAGTTCATTTTAAAGACTCTGATCATTCAGAAGTGGTCCGGGGGGGATGCATATCCTTACATCACCGAAAGACCAACTTATCAACATCATAATTGTCCTGGAGAATTCTCGCAACAATTCGCGAAGAGTGCAACATTTCTGTCAATACAGTAGTCTCAGCACTAAGTACAGATGTGAACAAGGTAATAGTTCATTTTAAAGACTCTGATCATTCAGAAGTGGTCCGGGGGGGATGCATATCCTTACATCACCGAAAGACCAACTTATCAACATCATAATTGTCCTGGAGAATTCTCGCAACAATTCGCGAAGAGTGCAACATTTCTGTCAATACAGTAGACTGCGGCTGTAATGAAAGTCGATGGCAGTGTTCCTCTGCCGGAAACGGTGTGTGAAATCCAAACACAAGTGGACACATGAGACATAGAGCCAGATGTCTTTCTCATAGAGCCAGATGTGAGCAGCTGTCTGTCTAAGCAGCGATCACTCGTGACAGATGTTAAAACCAGGTGTGAGCTGGGACAGCATGTTTATCAGTTTCTGACCTTTTTGTTTGTGACATGCTTTTGTTCCCGTGGTGCTGCAAACCTTTTTTTTTTTGCTTATCCGAAAACCTTTTGGGATTCCAGTCGATAGAATTTCAGTAAACTTATCTTGTTTTTTTTTTTTTTTGCAGAGGCCAAGTTTAAGAAACTGGAGAAACGCTGAAACATGCGATGCGTGTTCGTATAGATGGAGGCCCGGCTTCGGTTCAGATCAGCCATGCTTGCTTCAGGAGGCTCTCCGGGTTCCCTTCCCGCTGCTGCTTCTAGTGTTAGTGGGTTTCCGATAGGATCCAGAAACACCTTTTTTTTTCTTTTTTTTGGATGCACACAGTTTTCTAATTAGTTCTTAATTATGAAAAAGACTCCAGGAAGCTTGTGCACTGGTTCAGCAAGGGCTTTGTGGACTTCGATGTGAGTCCATTTATCTCGCATCTGACGTACTGAAGGAAACTGGGTCTGTGTGTCTGCGAATCCTGATTGAACTGTGGGATAATAAATGCAATGCAATACATAAATTGATTCTAGTGGGTAAAAAAGTACTTTAAAATATCCCTACTATCTGATTTTTCTATTTAATATTGTACAAAAGGCCCTCGTTTCCGTAAAGTATTATCATCTTGAATGGAAATGCAAAGATTTCTGTAAATGTTTTGTCATTTTTTTTTATATAATATATAAGCCTGCTGTTAGTAAAGATGCAAAATGGTTATTATAAAGACAATTCCTGAAACCTGAAGGTATTCATTTCTAACTGTATCTCTTCTGTACATTACATGGATTTTCCTTAGGATACTTACATACATCTCACCACCAGGGGGCACACAAAGACCACTATTCTTAGTCGATCACAGCCTTTCACCTTGTTCTTTCATCTGTTTTCCCTCTTAACATGACATTTAGATTTCCCATGCTTCCTAAAACCTTCAGGTCAAACCAGCTTATAACACCAGTGTCCTTAAATTATCTATGGTGCAATGATAAACCTGAATAGGTTACGCATCATTTGCATAAGAGACGATGCATTTTCCTCCAATATTCTATGATTGAGCAAACGCTTGTACAGAATTAATTACTAAATGGCAAATAGGATAAAAGAATGTGCAGCTCAGTCTTTACCTTAATTTATTAGTTCATTAAAAAGTTCATGATTAATTATTAGAAGTCTGTTTGATATGTGATTGCAAAGTCTCAAACCCCCTCCCTTTTTACCATCACAAGTTCAAATACCAGCTATGTGTTTGCTGTGAGTCTACAGGAATCAGGAAATAACTAACACACAAACTTAAACAGATCTGGGAAAATTCTGACCTTGGAGAAGGATATAAAATAACAGAGTAGTTTCAACACAGTCTCACGCCATTTCGTCACTGCAAGGAACCACAGACGATTGTTTATAATAGTGAGTAGTTACCAAATATAAAGCAATAGAATACAGGATGAACTTAATGTAACCTTAATTTACTTACACATACACTGATTCATCCATCCATCCATCCATCCATTCATTCATTCATCGCCATACCGGGAAACATGGGGTGGGAATTCACCCTGAATGGGTTTCCAGATCATCACAGAACACATTAGGAACCAAGAAAACCAGAGTATTTTCAGTGGCAGAAATCTAAATACATACAACCAAAGAATAGAAAGCAGAAAAATAAATGCAGAAAATCATTAAATGAAGAAGAATGTAAAAGCAAATGGAAGTTACATTTAAAACACATTTGGAAATATTGACATTTTGACACACAGTGGAGCAATCAGGTGCTCAATCTGTACCTGTGGTCTTGAGTGGAATGATTGTTTTGCCTAGAACTGCTTTATTAAATTTTGTTATACATTCATAAATGATTATGCTGAGGGCACTAATGTTGTGTGTGTGTGTGTACGTGTGTGTGTGTAGACTGCTAATCACTGTTTGACATGGCTAATTATGGTCCCCAGTCAAAACAGGTAATTTCAGGCGACCGGTACTGAACCTACCTCCTGCCCTCATGGTATTTATTAAAGCCAGTTGACTACTAATGAACCGCACTTTCCTCTGCACTACATACCGTATACGGTTTCTGGCATCACTCAAACTTCATTAACTCACACACATCTGAGCAGCACTAGGTCATTTTTTGTGACGTGCAACCTTTTGGTACCCGTGTTCGACCCTGCCAAAACCTAGTTCAGTTTCCTCGCATATTTTAGTGAAATTGAAATTCCAGGTGCGCCATAATAGCACTAAAGTGTTAGCGGTATTTAGTGGTGGACATAAGAATGCATTTTGGCTTTGTTACTGTACATAAGTGCATTATTCAAATATCTGTATTTAAAATGTAGATGATTTTCATTATGGGAAACTTTTAGCTACAATTTCATGTGTAATATCTTACTCTTTACTCCAGTCATCCATCCATCTATCTATCCATCTATCTATCTATCCATCCATCCATCCATCCATCCATCCATCCATTCATTCATTCATTCATTTCCAATCTCAGATTCACTCTGAATTGCTATGGTTGCCAGATCATCACAGAACACATGGAACAAAGAAAAATGCAGGTTCTTGATCCTGATAATCCGTGGAAACACCATAAATGTAATCTTATGGTCCCTTTTAAGAACTTGTGGCTCTTTCAAGTCAAGTCAAGTCAAGTTTATTTGTATAGCGCTTTTCACAACAGACATTGTCTCAAAGCAGCTTTACACAAATCAACAGTGATGGTGAATGGTGCGAATTTGTCCCTGATGAGCAAGCCGTGGCGACAGAACTTGTGGCTCTTTCACTGTTCATAACAATAAAAAATGCTCTGTATAAAAAGGTAGGATTTGCAAACCAAAGGAAAACTCATTTGCATAAACTATTCAAAAATAATTCTCCTAGATGGGTGTTTTTACTTTCGATACTCAAATACAAACCAAAGAGTACATTTGATTATATTTTCTAGAATAGTTATGTAAAAGTAGTACTGTTACTTTTACTGAAGCCATATTTTTGCACTAGATTTTTCCTGAAGTACAGGAATAGTTCATTTAATTCACTGGTGGCGTTAGTGAACAGACATACCACGAGACTGAAAAGACAACTGTGCAAAAATACACCCTGCACGAGTGGACCCTGTAGTAACCCATATGGACGCAGACAGACCCGAAAGCAAGCTCGGGATTAAACTAAAATCCAAATATTCATCATATGAACCCCATGTTGTGTTTTGTCGTCAGTATCTTTAAGTGCTGCGCATGCTTTTACGTGTAGGTGAGATTTGGTTTCCTCTCCTACAGCCTCAGGAGCACTTTGCTTGCACAGTTGATGAACGACTTTTGTCTGAACCTCTCTATTTCTCTGGAAACTTTGTCTTCTCTCCTTAATTTTTACTACATCCAGTTTTATTGCTGAAGTTCACTCCGGTTACCTGCTGCCAGAGAAACTTATTACTGCACCACACAAATGCAGCATGCAGTAGGGAGCAAGTTCTTAAGATGCCATATGTACCTGTGTATAACGTATCACTTGCACACTGAAACTCAGTAAAAATGCATTGAAGGGGAAACAGGGCCTCTGTTTTGTACCCAGTGACGAGACTGAAGTCCACAACTAGTCAGAGCAAAATCTGTGTGCAAGTATGACCTTCGACTGAAGAGAACGGTGATGAGTTCATTGGTTTTAAATGACACTATAAGCGCTGGTATCGCTTGACTTTGTGTTGCGACAGTTCCTGCATTTACGTGCGCAGTTCAGAATCATGTAACAGGCCCGAGCTCCCCTTACACCGACAAACCAATAAACACTGAATGCTCGAGATGTCACATGCAGCATTTACTCTGAAATACTATTGAGAGAGCCACAGAGAGGCCATGAAAACCAGTGGGCAGGAAGCCATCTGCCTTGTACACAGGGACTGCTAAGAGGTCCAAATTTAATATCTTACAACTTGCTCTCTTCCCTCTATTTCTCTCTGTGTGTCTCCTGAGAAAGTTTTCCCAGTACTAAATCCACAGCGGATTTCAGCATTTAAAAAGAAAAGGCCATTACAACAAATTGTCGTTTGGATTGTGCAAGAAATCAACCACAATTGTGGAGTTCACATAGTGGAGAGAATGAACTTTGTAACCACACCAGACTCATGGAGACACATAGAAACACCAGGCATTGTTCAGCCCACACACAGGCCTATAGGTATTTTCAAACCCAGCCCACACTCCGGCTTTAAACCTAATGGACTAAACATTCTCTTCGAATTGATCAAAACCCTGATTAGAAAAACGGCTACCTGGTCGGTGTATGAGTGGTCGTGGGTGAGTGTATGTTGGAACAGACATTCAACGTGTTCTGATTTGTGTCCTCCTCTTCTCTTCTCCAATGATTTCTCCAGCCATGGCCCCCTTTTTGACTCAAGTCACGCTTCCTCTCTTGTTCTACTGTGAGCATCTAATAACAAACACAAATGTTGCTAAACCCATGCCCACTTGCTATCAATAAAGCCTGTCCAACAAACACGAGAACAGAAATAGCAGTTAGGATACATGTGAACTTTTTTATTTTGCATAGACATGAAATGAAGCAGTTATGTACCCATGTGTTCGCCACCCAGGGGACGGAAGAGCATAGACCTGAAAAGAGTGTTTATGTCTGTGGTGAGAGGAATTATGGAAGAATTCCTTGGTTTCTTCTGGGAGCGTTTGACCCTGATGGACCCCTAGAGACCAACAGTGTTGGGATAAATAAACATGCATAAATTTGACTCCCTAAGGAGAGCCGCTGATACCTAACAGAGATTTAGTATGTTCAGCTAATTAGCATTTATGAATAGGGTAAGTAACAAAATTGGAAATCATTGCAAGTGTCTGTTTGTGTGTTTTTTTATTGAGGGACAAATAGAGGACAGTGGTGAATTAGCGGTACTGAACAGGGTAATTATTGTGAATGAGACTATAAACATTAGCCATGACTTTATTGAAGGCAATAGGAGTTCCTCATTAGATGTTCATACAAAAATGTATCAAAAATCGCGAGTAACAATTTTAACAATCATAGTATAAAGTAGCGGTTTTATTGATCGAATTTGCCTTGAAGGGTTTTTTCCCCAATATTAAACAGTTCTGAGGACTCTTCTCATTGTAGAGTCATTTGTCCTGTTGTTGTCTGACAAGTGTGAAACCTCATGTGAAATTGAAAATCAGGTGCTCCAACTCATTTAGCAATACATTTCTGGTTACCATTTTTTGTAAAGAATGGTTATTTAAGTTACTGTACACTTCATCAAAAGTATTTCTTTCTACAAAACTTGCGCTCCCTGGACGTGTTTTGTGTGTAACTGTTGTGTGTTAAAATCCCGGATCACTACTATGTATAAGGTAGCACTGAGGCGTCAATAATAAAAAAATAAGGTATATCAAGTAATTCAAGCTAAAGTAGTTTTGAGTGTAACAGTAATTGATTATTTGGGTTGTTACATTTAGCTCCAGTAGCCTTGTCTGATCAGTTCAGGACCATGTATGACAGAGGTTGGTAATCTTTGTTTTATGATATTATATCCATGTTGAACTGGCTATAGAAAGACATATAACAATGATGAACATAAAACAGATGAGTTTTCTTGGCAGCAGTGCAGCGCTTCCTCAAACCTGAACCCTGAAGGTTGGATTGTCAGAGAGGATGATCGGATGTTGAGGACTTCCAATGTTTTTTACACTAACCATAAACAGCTGACCTGTACTTTGAATTCACCTCCAGGAACTTCTGAGATCTGAAGCCTGGGACCGGTGATTGGAGCCGTACCTTGCTCCCCCCACACATAGATAAGTGCCAAGGCAGTGAGGCACCACTGTAAGCATCCAATTTGATGCTGGAGTTTTTGGACACTGGCCTGCTTATGTTAATTTCCTGAGTGCACAATGGGGGCCCAAATGGCCTTTACCATAAACTACTAAGCTAGCATAATCGCTCGGTGTAGCGATTAGCTAAGCGCGTTTCACAAAGCAAGTACTCATCTGCTTACTTCAACTTTCTCATCTCAGCTTCTTCTTTCTTCACTTTTTTGCTTCCTTCATGCTTCAGTGCTTTTGCCAAAACAGGGTCCTAAACATTTCTTTCTCCTCACACACCCCCACACACAGAGACCCAGGCTCACTGAGTCAGGGAATCTTCCTGTACTACTATGCGGCTTGTCAAACTGGTACTTAAAGTGTTGTTCACCATGCTTTAAACATAAGTACTGTATGAACTATACAAAACAGAAGTAGCCCATGTAGCCCTAAACACTTGTGTTTTTTACATATAGATATATTGAATAGTATGATCTAATCTCAATCCAGATTTTCGTCATAAGAACCACTTGGGCGGGAAAAAAATCGCTTGAAATGCTCAGAAATATCTTTCATTTTTACCAGTAATACCATATGACAGTTTGTCCATTTGACATTGGGTTTCTTTACCCAAAAAAGCAAGCTCAAGAAATGATGTATATATTGTAAAATGTGTAAGAACAATAGCTAATAGTTATCTTGATTTTGAAATTCACTTGACTTTATTTCCCATAATACATTCATGAATTCATTCATCACCTGAATAGAACGTCAGTTCGTCACAGGGCACAATTCATACCCATGGGGGCTATTTATTATAGCCGAACCACCTACCAGGATGTTTTGGGGAGGTGGGAGGTATATGGACAACTGTCTTCCATGAGAGAACAAACAAGAAGCTCCACACAGACCATTGAACCAGGACTCTGAATATGAGAACAGTGTCCATACAACCCAACATAACACAGTGTATTTACAAGGGGCCTTTAAGTCGAACTGGGACTTTTGAATTTATAAAATAACTGGAAACTGCATTTATACACTTATTCCAGCGTTTAACTAATGAAAAGATTTGGCATAGAAAGATTTGTCATGACGCCTGAACCTTCCTAGTACAGCCCGTTTCACTTTGCAATTAAGGAACCATGACCGGGATTGTCTCTGACAAAACTGAATGTTTACACTATTCAAATGTCTTACTGCGGCTAAGTGTCTTCTGTAGATATCCATGGGTTTCAAGTCTTCGCTCACAAGAAACTAACACTGTGGTCTACCATCTTGATAAATGGACTCTATGACATGTGTGCTGCCTAGCAGTAATAGGACACACTAGCAACTTACTATTGCATGTAGTACCGCATGTTAGCATCCATTTTTATACCTGTAACATTGTACGTCCCAGTTTACTTGAACACCCATCGTATTATTATTAATTCTCCAATTTGGGCTACCATCATATTCTGACATACTGTATATAGAAGCCTTGGCCTCTACAGAAACAGCTGGCTTCGCTGCTATTCACAGATTTCCACTCCAACTGTGGAACTGCAAGGTTCGCTGTGTGACACGAGGGGAGTGTGTGGTGCAGAATTAGTGCTAACAGGCGTTCGCTCTGCCTGTAAATCTCTTTAAACAATGGCTGGCCTGACAGAGGTGTCTGAAAGAGAGAAAGGCCAGTAACTCAAAGGAAACCGAAACCCTCTCTGTTTCTCTCTCCCTTTCTTCACCTCCGGCCTGAGCTTCTTTTACAACGTCTATAAATCAGGGCTTCAGAGTGAGGCTGAGACAGGCGTCTGATCGAGCCTTTGAGACCGCAGCACTATTCCCACCGTAGCATCTTTTGCATCTCTGACTTTCTTTATGTAGATGAGGTTGGAGTGTTAATGATGAGCAGTACTCTGAGCATCTGCCTAGCAAGAGAGAGTGAAAGAAAGATCGAGAGAGCTGGGGGTTGACAGCTGAGATGATAAAAAAAAAAAAAGATATTCAAACACTGACACGTTATACAACACTTGGGATCATTTACATATTGTAGGATGTAGGATCATTTACATATTGCAAGGATCCGATGTTCAAACTTTCCGTTTGTAGTTGTTTTGCCCAAGGTACACACCATTACAGCATCTAAAAAAGAAAACGAAGAAGAAAAAAAAAAGCGAAAAAGGAAAAAAAACAGCAAATTATTTGCACATGGTACAGGGCCTCTTACATACCAAGTTTGTTCAAGGGTCATGATGTCATCAAAGCGCCATCTTTTGTTAAGCATGCAAATTAAACAACTGTCATGGGAGTAATAGACATGATGGAGTGATTGGGCAGCCAAGCAGAACACTATAACAAAGCAAAGCCCAGAATGCAGGCATGGAGGTACTCCACAGAGTTTGAAGAAGTTCCTGCTTGCAGTCTCATTGCTTTTCCAAGCTTGTGCTGCATTGTGGCCTTTGAAAGAAATGAAATGTTCTCGTGACTATATTATATTTTATTGAAGTATTGCTGAAGTTGAGGTGTGTTCCCACCAGCAATGAGGGATGAGAGAGCGCATTGTTATCACGGGAGTCATTTATCTTGGAAGGATACACACTTGTCTGTATGTGGGTTGACCCCCCATTCACAAAAAACTCCCACTTTTTATGTTTGATTTTTGTTTATTTGAATCAGATTTATTGTGGTAAATTTCAAAATTGTGTTTATTATTTTCAGAAAGGTGGTGTGGAAAAAGTGTGAGGTAGAACGTGGGTTAAAATTGTTAAGAAAAAATCAGATTTGCCCTATTCTATTATCATATATTGTTAGCTAGCGTACACAAACCATGTACTTGAGTTAAAGTAGAGATACATGAGGTAAAATATTACTGAAGTAAAAGTAAAAGTGCTCCCTTTAAACTTTCACTTGAGTAAAAGTACAAAAGTACTTGCCTTTAAATGTACTTAAGTATCCAAAGTTCCATGATTTATTACGGCTATAATATATAACTTAATATAATAACTTTTATTTTCCAGTTTATTTTCTGTTGTTGTTTTTTCCCCCTCAGTAACGTATAATAAAGTGATCAACAAAGGTGACTACAGTTGTGGACAACAGCATACATGCACTTTTTTCCTGAAGGTACAACTAACAAGAAACTCTGAGTGCTGTGAGGGAAAAGGCTACATACAAATGTCAATCAAGGGGACAAGAAGGGGTGTGAGTGATTACAAACATGTGATCAAGTCATGTGATGTACATTGGCTGATGGGAATCGTAGTTCAAGACTATAATCCTGACAGCTATTTAGACAAAAGTAATGGAACACTTGACTTTTGCAGCCAAATCCTCCCTAAACTGCCACTACAAAGATTAAGGCACACAATTGTACAGGATGTCTTTGGATGTGGAAGTGTTAAATCTCTGGTTCACTTGGGGACCCAAACCTTTTCCAACATGACAATGGCTTATGCACAAAGTGAGCCACATGCAGATATGGATTTCATATTGTATTCTATTGTATTGAGGTTTTTTTCTCTCAGATGTCAGATCCCCAGCCCTTGACACATACTGAACAAACACATATCGATTCCGTGTTTTTTTCTTTCTCTCTCTCTCTCTTTTTTTTTTTTTACAGCTAAAGTATTTTCAGAATCAAGTGATGACTTGAAAAACAGACTATTGGTCAAATTCAATTCAAGAAGCATAACAAAATTGCATTGAAATTCTTTTAATGTTTAGCTAGCGTTCTTTGACTATTGGCCTAAAAATATCCACACCATTAGCTCGTTGTTTACCAGGCTCTCTTTAAACCCATTCTGCATGCTAGTAACCTGCAGCTCATTGACTTCCAGTGGCCCCTGGCTCCACGTTTCAACAACCAGCTTTTTTTTATTTCTTTTTAAACCAGCACTGTTTAAATAAGTGACATCACATTGGGCATGGCGTGACCTATAAATGAAAGAGGGCTAATCTAAAACTCAGCTAGTAATCAGTAACTTTATTAATTAGAGTTATCTCTAAGCACATGCATCGTACAGTGATCCGAGAGGCTGACATCAAAGTTCCAAATACAAAGAGGCTGAAGAGCGCCAAGTCAAATCCTGCATGTGTTTACGCCGTGAAAAGTGTTCTTGCTGGTTGCTACATTCGTAGCATGTGAGCTTAGGCAATGCACAACAAATGGATGCAATTTAGAGGTTTCAAAGGATTTGTTAGACTTTCAAGTTTGGGAATAAATGAACATAATTGCATTAAAGATTGTGTGCCTGCGAGTTCTGGGGAACATGTGGGTCTCAGGGATGATAGTGTACAGTGTATTACGGATGGATAAAGAAGAGGCATATGGGGGAAAGATGGGCTCAGGAGTTTTCTGGATAACAAAAGCATGTTTCCGTCTGACTCACACAGCCACACAAATACACACACACACACACACACACACACACACACACACACACACAGCAAACAATTCACCCCGACCAAAAGAAACCTGAGCACAGCTTTACTCTGAATTGTACCTTTATGTATGCTATTTATATGTTAATCTTCGTCTTTACTTTATCTGTCATTAGGTTAATAATTCATTTTATTATGCAGAATTAAGGAACATTTATTAAAGACTTAAATAATTAGGGTTAGAAGCAGTGTCTAGGACACAAAGGTAATGTTTTTTTGTTAATAGACCAATGGAATTACCATATGATATGTTAATTTTCTTATATTTTGTTGTCAAATCATCAGATAATCAGTTAACATCTGATCATTGTTTTGAAAATATACATTTGTAAAGACGATTTTTTTATGTGCAGTTCACCCAAAATTTACATTTCATATAAATCATACACACTGATGAAATATAAATTGTATACAATGGATAGATTGGTTGAAAAATTAATAAAAAAAT
>MU551660.1:2610059-2706625 GCA_024362625.1 Silurus asotus
TATATATATATATATATATATATATATTGGGGCAAATCATTTATTTGCTGTCCAAACATAAAAACCACTAAACGGTTTCATATCAACCCCTATGAACAGCCCAATTGTCTCAAAGGAGTAAATTTACTACATTTGATCCCACTGACTTGTAAACACAATCATTTTGTGGTTAAACGGAGATTCGTCACAAACAGGCATTTACACAAGTGCCAGTAAACTGTGGCTCATCGCTCTTGAAAGCGAATGTTATAGCAGTCACACACGTAGAGACACGATGTGCTGTACAGTAAACAGGATGCATGTCAGTGAGGAAATTGTAATACATAGTCAGCGTTAGAAAGAAGAATGAAATGTTTTCTAGTGTAATTTGAATAAACCCTGCACTTCTAAATCCTGCCAGCCAAAAAGTTTCCATTTTAGACCTGTGATTTTTAATCCACAATAAATTATTTTGCTATTTTTATTCTGCACAGTAAAAGTACAAAAACATACATTACAGTCAGACTCCGACCTACAACCACTCAACTTATGATATTTCAGAGATACGACGTTCACCTTCGGCGGAAATATATTCAATTTTTGATTTACTTTATTTGTACTATGTAAAATAAAATGTGAATGTGTTTACAGTGCCTCTTTATGTCTGCGTTGGAACGCATCATAGAGTAGTCTCTCTTCTCGAATTATGACCTGATGGACTTACGGACGGTTTTCGGTCCCTACCTACGTCGTAAGTTGCGGTCTATCTGAGAACCAATGCATAGACTAATACCAGACTAAAACATTTAAAGATAGCAAATGTTATCAAAACTCTATGGACACATCCATATTACTTTAATATGAGTGTAACCCATATACATTTTTTTTTTATATATCAGTTTTCAGTTCAATAGAAGTAATACCTGTTTATTAAGTTAAACAAATGGACTATTTTGGGCTACATTTGATTTAAAAAAGAAAAAGAAAAATGAACACTGTGCTGTCCTATCACATGTAGTAGCCTGCAAATTGTTTATTAATAATAAGTACAAGATTATGCTGTACATAAAAAACATTCTCCATAAATGTTCAAAATGTAAATTCATTCAAATTTATTCATTTGTTGCGACACCTGACCGTACAAACTGTTGTCACAAAGTCAAAAGGACACAATTGTACAGGACGCCTCTGTATCCTGTAGTATTATGGTTTCCGTTCATTGGAATTAAGGGGCTCAAACATGTGCCTCACTAATGCTCTTGTGGCTATATGTGCAAATCCCCACAGCAAATGTAGTGGAAAGCATTCTCAGAGAGACTGAATCTGGCATGGGATGTTAACTAGCACCTATGGATGTGGTAGTCCGGTGTTAATGACCTTTTTTTAGAATCATATGCAATAACGGATCTACTTTTCTGTAACATTACAAAAAATAGACAACAGTTGCTTTAAATTATTTTTTGTAACTTTCAGAGGCCACATATTATGCAACATGTTAGAGTTTACTTAAAGTAAATGAAATATACTTTTTTTTGGCAGTCATAATAACCGTGAAGGACAAAATCAAAATGAGATGTCCTATTGGGATTATATCTAGGCCTTGGCTGAGTCAACAAATGACATTTAAGAAATTGCCCAAAAGAAACTCTTACTTATATGCTTCAGGTTGTTCTACTTAAATGCAGACTTAGTCAAAGAACATGCACATTTTTAAGCAAGTGTTCATCAAGGAACACTTCCCTCAATTCTGATCTGAACTCTGGCATTGAGAAGCACTCCACATAGCATGATGCTGCCACCACCATGCTTCACCACATGGATGTTATTAGCTAGGTGATGAACAGTACCTGATATTTTGCATATTTACACTCTGGATTTCTCATGCTTTTTAAACAATAATAGCATTTCATATGCTTCACTATTTACACTAATCAGG
This sequence comes from Silurus asotus, assembly GCA_024362625.1. Classification (NCBI taxonomy): domain Eukaryota; kingdom Metazoa; phylum Chordata; class Actinopteri; order Siluriformes; family Siluridae; genus Silurus; species Silurus asotus. The sequence goes on from MU551660.1 coordinate 2,611,975, forward strand.
CATAACATTATGACTCTATAACATTACGAAAGGTGACATGAATAACAAAGATTATCTGTTTATTGTGGCAGGTTCCCTGGTGGTCTAGTGGTTAGGGAGCGGCGCTCTCACTGCTCCGGCCAGGGTTCGATCCCCGGTCAGGGAACCAACCCCAGCCACTTTTAGTGGCGGTCCCAAACCCGGATAAATGGGGAGGGTTGCGTTAGGAAGGGCATCCAGCGTAAAAACATGTGCCAAATCAAACATGCGGATCATGAATACGGATGATCTGCTGTGGCGACCCCCAACGGGAGAAGCTGAAAGAAAGTTATCTCTTCATTGTGGCAGGTCCCCTAGTGGTCTAGTGGTTGGGGTGCGGCGCTCTCGCTGCGGCCCGGGTTCGATCCCCGGTCAGGGAACCAACCCCAGCCACTCTTAGTGCCGGTCCCAAACCCGGATAAATTGGGGAGGGTTGCGTTAGGAAGGGCATCCAGCGTAAAAACATGTGCCAAATCAAACATGTGGAGGATCCGCTGTGGCGACCCCTAACGGGAGAAGCCGAAAGAAAGTTATCTCTTCATTGTGGCACCTGTTAGAGGGTGGGATATATCAAGCAGCAAGTGAACATTTTGAACTCAAAGTTGATGTGTTAGAAGCAGAAAAAATGGGCGAGCATAAAGATTTGAGTGAGTTTGACAAGGGTCTGCTGTTAGCGCTTAAAGAGTCAGGACTGTTTTGGCACCAAAAGGGAGACCATCACAATATTAGGCCGGTGGTCATAATGTTATGCCTGAACTGTGTATATGTTCCATTTACTGCAACAACCAAAAGGTGGAAAATACACGTTGTATAAATGTAGCTGTAAATTAGATGTAAATGAACTGTAGGGAATGTAGGGAATTCTTAACATAGTGTTCTGCAATGAAGACGGCTGGATTTATGACATACATAGCTGTGTTGTTGTTGGAAATTGATAGAGCGAAGCATAGCCAGTAAACACATTTCAAAGGTGGATCAGATTATAACAAGCCCTTGCTTGCAGGTTTATTTTGACAGGTTGTGGCTTAATGGTTAGTCCTTCCAGGTTGTATTTTATCTCTTTCTCTTGTTTATTCTCTTATTGTGTGTGTGAGATTTTCAGAGACTGTGGGAATGGGAATAATACCCCAGTTTGACCACAGTATTGGAACTGAGCCCCTTCATGTGAGCTGATAATACTCTGGACATTCTGGATGTAATACACCAAATCAAAATTCATGTAAAAGATTCATCTTGGGTTTCAGAAGTTTGTTTTTTTCAAAGCGTATTGTGTTTCTATCCAGGCCAAAAAGCATAACAGTCATCACTAAGTACATTTCTTTAGTAACGAGCATGACATATATTTTTAAAAAATCATTCATTCCCTGTTTCTCCTCTTTGACTTGTTTTGAAACATACCAAGTAAACGTGCACACACCCACACACACACACACACAAACAGCTGTATCTCATCCCATCACAGGTATGACAGAGTTCTGGCAGAAAGGAGCAGCATGGTTCAGCCACACACAGATCAGAGTGTTTCTCCTTCTTGCTGTCCACTGAAGCCTGGAGCAAGAGCACAAGGTAGGGAGTTATTCATAGGATTATAATTGTAATATTATGTTACAGTTGTGTAATACCGTGGGGCTTCATTGCATTGGTCCTGGTTGAAATGCACACTAAGTCACTGTAGTCCAGAGGGGAGAGATCCTGTAGTGCATTCAAATTAGTTGTCTAGTTTGGGCCAAGATGCATAGAGTTACACAATGGCCACTGCTTTTTTTTTTTTTTTTAGCTGCCAATGCCAAAGACCACACATTAATAAATAAAATATACTGTAATGCAATACTCTAGTGAAAGGTGGGGAACTAATAATAAAAAAAAAACTATTAAAAGAATCAAAAACCGGTTACTTCGCAGCACAAAACGTGTGCAAAAGCGGTAAATATACATTAATTAAACAAGGAAATGATAACCAGCTGTGAATGAGAGACACATAAAGACAAGAACCAATAACAAAACAGGGGTGGAGACAAGACATAAATGAAACAAACATATGTGACACAGACCAAAATAAAAGCACATGGCAACATAAACATGGAAACGTGGTTGTCTTATAGAAAGGCATGCCAGTATGCACTATGAGTGGGGATGAGCTTCATGCTTCCGTGACTTAAACCGGCGAAAATTTCCCGAAACATTATGTATAACTTATTTTATATAGAAACATGCAGCAGTAGAGTGTCATTTACATCATTGAATGTTGTTGAATATATATATGGATTTCATCACTATAAGCACTACTTGAATTTCATTATACAGAATACCATATTTATTGAAACTAAAGAACATATATCTTTTACCTATTTTTACTATATAAGCCATCAATTACTCAATATTTAATGTTTGTTCTTAAATAATGAAAGTCGCCGAATGACCCCATCGTAACTTAAAAAATATCATTATGGGTCGTGTACTGTAATTTGTTCATAATTTAACAAGTTACAGTACATTATTTAGCACAACAGAGCAAATTACACAATGGTATTGTAGAAATTATACGGAATATGTATGTGGCAGCACATCCGTTCGTGTGATTACATTTGCCTTGGTTTTGTCACGCAAAACCTACAATTTTGTCATAACGCAGTCATCATCGTAAGATCGAACAAATCGTGAGCCGAGCTATTATAACATGGGGACCATCTGTATAGCCAATGACTGATAAGATATACTGTACATCAGCAGATGACCAGATTTAATTTGCATACATTTTTACACTTCACTTTAAAGAATAAAAGCTTATCCAATCAGATTTATCAATGTACAAATAATCATAAAGAACTTGAGCGATTAATCTTGGTTTGACTAGATTTTATTCATAAAAAAGAAATTGATTATTTTCACTTATATTATTTCTTTATCTTCATGTTTATTTAAAAAAAGAAATCTCACTTTGAGTCTAGTTTTGGCTTCCAACTTTTTCCAATAAGTCAGATTTTTTGACACATTATAAATCATTTCACCTCATGATTAATTTTCAATATTGTTTTCACCAGAGGTGGGAAGTAATAAAGTACAAATACAATTTATTTTTCTGGACAACTTTTTGCTTTTATAGCACCAAACATCCAACAATTAATCCTCTGAGGTCGACAAACGCGCTGACGCACTTTGTGGCATTTTTTTCTCAATCGCCAAAACTAACTTAAATTATTCAAAATTAGATCAATACATTATTCAAATCTGTAAAGGGTCTACTTTTATTTGGACACACTCATTATCAATTATGTAAAATAAATCTCAGTGAATATTTGCCTCACAGAGATAATAAATATATTTATAGAAAGCCTGAAAAGTCTACTTTTAAACAAACCAATTCATATTGAATAAAAACATTCTCTGATTATGTAATCCAAATGAAAGTCATAAGAGGTACAGTTTCTCCGGTATCACCATTCCTGTGTGGAAACATAGCAAAGGTTCCGTTTGGTTTCCTGATAAATTACGTACTTTAAAACACCATAATTACTTTCAAAGGTTTACAATAATATTTTGTCTTAATGCTCTATATTGAGTTTGGTTTCATGAATAATAAACATACATTTGCGTAAAAAAACATCAACATTTGTCCATGTCTATGTTGATTAGAGTATTTAAAAATTGGAAAGTATTAATTTAAAGTACGATTAAATATTTTAATTATTTACAATTATTTTTAATATTTATATGACGTGACATCCAGTTTCCAGTGTGACACTAAAACAGGTAGTAGTAAAGGCTACTTCATACTTAAGTACATAAAAGAGCCCAAACCTCTTTACTACTAAAAAAAAAAAATAACAGACATTATCTAAACCACCATGACCTTAATCTGCACTTACTAAAAATGAATTAATGAATTCATGCATCAATGCATCGCTATAAACAATTCATTCATGGTCTTTCTTCATCCCAAAAGAGTCATATTTGACGATTTGTCTACATGGAAGTAAATAAAACTCTCTCTCCTGCAAATGTTTATGTTTCTCATAAACTAAGTGAGGATTATATACTGTATACATTTTTTTTTTAAATATATTATTTACGTTAGGGACACAAACTTACTGTAAAAGCCCTCTGGATGATCCATACTCAGTGTTATAAAAGTTCTAACAGTTCTACCTGAAGCCTCTCTGCTTTCCCTTTAGAGGTTTTCTGGTGACACTGAAGGGACTTGACCTTGGCTTTGTTTTTTTCCCTCTTTGCCTATTGATTTGGGTCCAACATTGAGCTCAACCAAGATCAAGTTACGAAGAGCCTGGGGGACAGGAAAGCATCATTGTTATCAGGTATTAGCACTTCTATATCCAGATGCTTTCTATCACCAGTGAACTATTGGCCATGATCTTTTGCAGTGGTTTTGTATTTCTCTTAACCATGTCCCCTCTGCTGTTATTCATGTAGAGGAAAGGGAGATAATTATATACATAAATAAACATAAATAATATTTATTTATATGTTGAATGGGTGCCTGCTCCAAAATTCAAGCTATAACAATCTTGGACCAAACCATTAATAAAGAATATGGATATCTACCAGTGCTATCTGCCACTTAGATCCAAAGTTTAAAACAGTTTTTGTGTAAGCTGCATTTCTCTGTGCAATACAAACATGTGCGAATTGAGACTTTGTTCATTTAAATATATTATGGATATGGACATTTATTAAGACAGACTCTGCTGGATATAATTTTGCCTCCTGAATGGCAAATCCAGTCACAGGGTCCTGGACATTTTACTTATAGTGTCATAGTGGAGTTTGATTAAATTACGCTATAAACTTATAAGGCTTGTCTTAATCTAGTTTTGTGTTCAAATGACTACCGCCAAACTATAGTATTATATTTATTTATGTTTTGTCAACTTTTAAATTTGGAGAAAACAAAAAGAACAGACTAATTTTGCAGTAATTTAATTTTAGTCTACGTCATTTTAATTGTGTAAAGTCATCATCAATCATCAAGTACTTAAAATTAGGATTATGCTCTGTGCACAAAAAAAATAAAATAAAAAAAAACTGTTGAAAAAAAAGTGCTACATTCTCTTCATTGAATGCCAAAAGGTCCAAAGGCCAAGGTACCACTCTGGGAGCTGGTGAGACCCACAGCACAAATGGTGATGTTATGGGAATACTCTTCATCAACAAGAAACACAAAATTGGTCACAGAGGGCAGGATGTAGCCAAATGCAGGGCAATCCTATTAGACATCCTGTTCCAGTCTGCAAGAGATTTAAGACTTGGCAAGACAGTGGTATTGAGTATACAGCCAAAGTTAAACTAAAATGGTCCAAAAGTTGAATTTGATTCATATGCAGCAAATTTCTCCAAATTCTTTTCTTTGTGTAAACAATCAAGAGGTAAAAAATAGCAATTTGTAAATTTGTCATATCAATTGGTCTTATCTATCTATCTATCTATCTATCTATCTATCTATCTATCTATCTATCTATCTATCTATCTATCTATCTATATCTTTGAGCATATCTACCTAATCACACATGAAAACTGTACCTATTCAAAACCTTTCGAGACTTATGGTGCTATTCTGACGTTACCAGGTTTGATATTTCATCATTGACAGCAAGTTAGAACAAAGAGCAAGCGTGAAAGTCTGTAAGTAAATCCGCCACAGAGACGTTTGACATGATTGAGCAAGTTTACGGTGACGCTGCAATGAGTCGTTCAAGGTGTTTTGTTTGGCACGAGCGCTTTAGGAGCCTTAAAACATCACTGGAAGACGACAAAAGATCAGGAAGACCTTCAATGAGCTCAACCCCCCAAAATGTCCAAACCATTTGGCAGCTTGTGCATGATGATCGTCAGAGAACAATCCATCTCACTTCCACCCCAAAAGATTGTTCTTGTAAACAGAGCTAGTTTTAAAACTTTTTGAAACTACCTCATACATTTCTTCTAATCATGAATGTGTATGCATGGTGTGATGTAATAAACTGGTTTCCTATTTAGGGTATTTTTCCCACCTCACACCCAGTGTTCCAGGGATTGGCTTTAAAAATGCAGTGAGCCTGGTCTGGATAATGTGATACGATCTTTAACCTGTTTCTTTTTCCATTCTATGTACTTCTATAACATCTTGTCTTATTTTACAGAAAGTAATTCTACCATGCTTAACAACAAACATAACCAAGTTACAGCTCATTCATTTATTTCAGTAGCTGACATTTTAACACAGTTCTTGCACAGATTCTTCATCTGCAAAGGTTATTTCCAAAGTTTTTGTTTATGAGCTGGTTAAATGTAGGGTTTATAAATAAGGCTCTAGTCCACCTACAGTTGTCCCCTATGATATGTAACAGATGTGTTCTAACAATACTTCTCTATCTTGCATGAACACATAAATGACTATGGCGAATAGCAAAGGCAAGTCAGGAGGGATTCTGGAGGAAGCTGCCTGGGCTGCACTCAGTAAAATAGAATAGACCGCAGTTACTCAATAGGATAAGTGGAGAACTAGGATCCATGTGACCTATTTAATATGAAATCCAAGCAAACTTTGTTTAACCATGGTCTAATAATCATTTGAAGTCGAGAGGCAGACAAAAATCTAAACATGATCAAGCAAGATTAGCTGTAATAAATGGACATTCAATGCCACCCAGATGAGAATGGGCTCCCTCTTGAGTCTGGTTCCTCTAACGGTTGCTTCCTTATGCTGCCTTGGGGAGTTTTTTCTTGCCACAGTCACCACCTGTCATGATGGCTGTTTGCAGTGTATAATTAATAATAACAAAAATGATAGAAAAATTATTTATATCATCATTACCTCAAACAATACTTTACAAATTTACTCACATTTTGGTCTAGCCTTCAGCAGTGGATGATTCACAAAGGAATATTAATATTGGAATCATGGTAACGCTCTCATTTAAAGGCTAGGATCAGGATTGCGTTAGGATTCAGTCTAGATTTGGTCTAACTCCACACCTCTATGCAAAGAATGTACCTAAAGATGTCACTTGGTGCTTCTAAAAATTGGCAGGTGACTAGGTGTTTGTATTGTCCTTGTTCTGTAGCTAATGATTAAAAATATCTCACAAGGGCTTAGAAGTTGGATGGGTATTGAGCAGACCAAATGGTATTATTTAATTTGTAGTGTCCTTAAGCAGTGTTGCACATCTTTCTGTGTTTACTGTTGTAATGAGAATAAAAGCACTAAAAAGTCTACAAATTTAGCTAAAGCTAAATGTAGCTAATGCTAATTTAGCTAATGCTAATTTGTGACACTTATACCTAATTCATTATTTCAGTTCCTCTTATATAGTCCAAATTATAATTTTCTGTCTTCCGATGACGATAGCATGACGGAAAAATATTAAAAATTTTCATTATAAAAATATGTTGGGACGCTGCAAGGATGTGCGCATCTCCCGCCTTGTGAGATGCCTTACTCTTGTCGGCGGAGGACAGGTTTTGCTAAATTACATACTATGATGTGTTAATTTCTTAACAAATGACAGTATACTACCCCTTACTGGTCACTACTCCTGGGTAGGCTAGGCAATGTCTTGACTTGGGCTTATCATAACGCTTCTCCATCGTAAGTCAGAGACTACATGTATGTAAAAAATACAGGTAGTACCAAGACTTTACAAATGTATGTATACCTGGTAATTGTATATATTATTTACTATGTAACAACCAATAGTTTCATGTTCTGGATTGTCAGGTCATTAGGTCCACTACTGCTAAGGGTGCAATGTGGAATGTGGTAATGTGGTAATGCGTGGTGGTGTCACAATAACATTACCTATACAGTACAAAGCCTTTGTAAGGAGTGGGAGCTTTTGCTTTGCACTTCTGACCAAGCATCTAAATGTCTATGGGAGTAAAACAATATTATTTTACTCAGAGATCAAACCGGATGGAAAGGCAAGTGGGTTCAAGTGTAGATGAAACTCTGAGAAAACAGAACAGACTGTCCTAGTTACAGTACATGTCATGTTTGTCTTGGTGTCTAAGGACACTGCAGATCTGAATTTCATTTGCTTCAATATCCTCAGGCACTGTAATCTACTAAGAGTGGAGTGCGAATCAAAATGATATAATCTTAAAAAAAAAGGGCATATTTTTTAAATTCTTTGGTGCTCTTGACATGACGTCAAAGATTATATATCAGAACAACCAAAAGAAGATGGCATGAAATGCGGGTTAAACAGAACTACAATTGAGAACAGAAGAGTAGGCATGCATCCAAGATTTTTAAAAAGAAATGCAGAGGTGGAGGTCACAGTGAAACTCAGCAGATATAAGCTATGAAGTGAGAGGTGAATAAAAAATAACCAGGGAAGAGTAAAAAAGTGATGGATTAAAGTGTAGGGAAAAGACCTGTGCTAGAAGTGTGTATAGCGAAGATGTTGACAGCTCTGACTGTAATGCTGTAATATAGTACTAGAGTCTAAATGCTCTGCAGATGCAGCGGGACCTACCAGCTTTCTCCACTGAGACAACACAGCACAACCAGTACTCCACAAAAGCAGCACCTCAACACAATGGCATGTTCTATAAGCATTGCACAATACCACAGAGGTTATGCAATCGCAGCATACTACCAAACTCAAGCCTTGGAGACCGAATTAAGGTCAGCTAAAAAAATGTAAGTGCAATTGATAGGTATTTCCAAACAATGTGAACGTGCCAGTAGTGATAAACATGCCATTGTTCATTTAATTGTCCAAAGCATATAGTGTTCACAGGAAAAAAAAAAAAAGAAAACAAAATAGTATTTCGGAAACCACTGGAGGTCTTGCAAAAGGAGAGATTTTACTCAAACAAACTAAATTTAATGATTTTTACTGTCATCCATCATGTCTCCATTGCATTGCCAACTTCAGGGCACTTTGCCATACCACAATGCAGACAGAGCCAAACTTTTAGCAAAAAAAATGTTTTTGAAAAACATACCTCCTTCTTGATATAGATTGTTTTTACTTTTAGCCCTAAATACCACTCTTTTATTAAAACACATGCAATAGACACATTTTAGATCTCCAATAAGCCTTTAAATGCAATATTTTATTATTCACTGAGATTCCTGTGTGTCTGTAACAATAGAAAACTATGCAGTTAAATGTGTAAACCTAACCCTATGCTATATCATTGAATCAGTGTTGGACAGTAACGAAGTAAATGTATTTGTTACTGTACTTAAGTAGCTTTTTCGTGTATCTGTACTTTATTGAAGTATTTGGGTAGACTTTTACTTTAACTTCACTACATGTCAAAGTCAAATATCTTCCTTTTTTGCAAAAATCAGTTGTTCCTTTTTAAGTCGAGACTTTCTACGTTTTTTAATATGCTCTGTTTTGAATTTGTTTTGATTGCCACTGGTGGTATTCACTTATCATGAACATTCAGTTCAGCATCATTCAACAGCAAGCAGAACCTTTGGAGAATAATAAATGATGGAAGAAACTCCTGACTTCAACTTGCTACTTGGCCTTAGTTCCATGATTTCTTTTTAAGTAATTGAAAAGATGGTTTTGGGTTCATGAACATTTTAATAGATATTAATTAGTGTTTGACTCATTAATATCATTTTATTAATAGATTGATGTGCTAAGAGTAACCGAGTCTTTTCACAATAAACATAGAGTCAAAATAAAGTTGTGACAAAAATAATAATAGGAACATTATGGCCATAAATAAAATTATAGTACTTTGGATATTTACAGAATCTCACAAAAGTGAATATACCCCTTACATACAAATGAAACATACAGCCATTATTGTCAAAAAAACTGCCAATAAAAGTGAATACACCCGAAGTTATAACAGTTGTAAGTTGTGTATTCATGCAAAGCCACATGTACTTTTTATCATGTTGAAGTTTTTGTCTGCTTGAGAGGACCATACATATTTGTGTATCTTATAGTAGAGCAGTTAAAATTTAGTGCTTTAAGTACAGTTCTCTCATCCTGACCACTGGATGTTTAACATGGCATCTCATTTCAAAGACTCTCAGAGAGTTCTTTAAAATGAGGTGCCATGTTGAACATCCAGTGGTCAGATGCAGAGGCTGTAATAAGATCAGTAACACCCTCAAACTGAGTTACAGTACAGTGGCCAGGGTCATACAGAGGTTTTCCAAGACGGGTTCCACTTGGAACAGGCCTCACGAGGGTCCATCAAAGAAGTCGATTCCTCATGCTGTGTGTCAGGTGCAGAAGCTGACTTCAATAAACAGACACATGATTGCTGCAGCATTGCTTTAGAGGTTCAGACTGTACGCCTCACACTGCAACAAGTCTGTTTGCATGGCCGTCGTCTCAGAATGAAGCTTCCTCTGAAGGTGTCTCACAAGAAACTCTGCAAACAGTTTGCTGAAGAAAATCTGTTCAATAACATAAATTACTGAAATCATGTCCTGTGGTTTGATGAAACGAAGATAAACTTGTTTGGCTCAGATGGTGTCCAGCATGTGTGGCGATGCCCTGGTGAGGAGAACCAAGAAAATTGTGTATTGCCTACAGTAAAGCATGGTGGTGGTAGCATCATTATGGAGAACGCTGCAACAACCTATGCAGCTCTGTTGAATATCATGCCGAGGAGGATTAAGGCAGTGCAAGATAACATGGTGCTTACACAAAATATTGACACTTTGGAGACAGACATGTTCACTTAGGGTGTACTCACTTTTGTTACCAGTTATTTACACAATAATGGCTGTATATTGAGTTATTTTCAGAGGACAGTAAATCTATACTGCTATACAAACTGCACATTGACTACTCTAAAATATATCCAAGTTTCATTTCGATAGTATTGTCCCTCGAGTAAATATTATAAAATGGTTGTTGAAATGCGGGTCTACTCACTTTTGTGAGATACCGTAAGTACATTTGAAGGGAAATACTTTTGTAATTTTACTCAAGTGAAAATTTAATAGGAACACTTTTCCCTTTTTTGGAGTACAGTGGTCCCCTGGAGTTATGGAAATACGCACATTTTGGACACACCCCCGCAGCCCCTATGGTACCTCAGTGAATTCATCTAGACATTATGTCCCTTTACTACAATAATGTGTTTGAAAATTCTTTTATGAAATATGTTAGTGAAAACAGTTTAAAATGTTATTCCTAACGTTCCTGAACATTTGGTCCCGCTGCAGATTCCTGCAAATTTTAAGATAATCCGAAACTTGCTGTTAGGTTCCAAATGAGAACCTGAAAAGTTTCCTAGCCGTGAGTTCCGAACCGCGAATAATCGGGGGGTTCACTGTAATATTTTACCGAGTGTATCTCTACTTTTACTGAAGTACATGGTTTGTGTACTTCATCCACCAATGCATCAGTACATTTACTTTTATTATTTTCGTACATTTAAGGGAAAGTCATTTTGTACTTTTATACTTAGGCAGAAATCTGGAAAACTGGAGTGACAATTGAGCAGAGAATTTGTTATTTTATTCAAGTACAGGAATGGTGTACTTCACCTATGCTAAACACCCCCTTGCGAACAAAACAACAAGAAAAAACATAGTGGAAGAAGTATATATAAAGACGTGAAAAATGGCATTCTAACTTAATTCCTCTTGTAAAGAAGGACATAAACCCACTTACTGATTTTATTACTATGACTAAGAGCCAAGGTCTGTGTGAATCAGGGGAGTCAGGCTCCATCTATGATTCCAGGACAAAGCTGTCTCTGCCTGGGCATACGGGACAATGATGGTTAGATTCCCAAAGCTGTTAATGGTAACACATTTTTACAAAAGCTACAGTAAAAAACAAAACAAAAAGAACTTGCATTAAATACAAAATGTGAATAATAGCTTGAATCAAGAATCCTTTCTCATGGAGAAGATGTATTTGCAGAAAGCAGCCAAATCGTGGGCCACAGAGAAAGACAAGATTCAGTTTATACAAGGCTAAGAAACGTGAAATATCTCCAAGGTGCAGATATTTTAACAGCATGTGCATTTAGAGTAAACTCAAATTGTACACATTGATTTGTTTAGTATGCAATTTCATAATATTCTCTGCTAGGATGCTGAATCCTTATTGGTTTGAAGGTTCGCCGATAAACCGCCTACAGCTAAAAACATATAAAATTACTTCACAATTATCTGATCAAATCCCACATATTGAAATGTGGTACCAAAATCAGTACCAAGAATACTTAACAAAAATACTTTTCCCTGTTCATTCCCACTTCAGCTCTATAATTGCGTATTTCAATTCTTCTGCTGGTTCTGTTTTTCTGGCAGTCATTTAGTTTGAACAAATTGGCAAAATCCCCCCACCTGGCTGAACTCATCTAACTCGGGGCATCCAAACTAATGAACTTTAAATGACTCAAAAAATGTACAAAAAAAATGAATAAACTTAAAAGTAGGTTATTAAAAAGAGCTGTGAATAAACACTGGAGGACATCTGACCATACAAGGAATTCTCAAACCTTTTGCTGCCAGAAACCACAGACCCCCTCAATACAGATTTATTTCATGAGCTACTGAAATATTAAGCCTTTTAATGAAATGAATATAATCGTTTTCCATGGACTTACTGCAGTTTTCACCAGGTAAACAGTGGTGATCATATATTTTCCATTATATGGATTATACCCAATATATTACATTTCCTAGTCAAACTAGGTCATAAATATAAGATACAGATAATGAATATAATTACTTTGATAATGCTGGGTTGTGATTTCACGAACACTAAGGCTATACTTGACAACCCAAGGGGTTTTGATTCCACATTGAGAAGCACTGCATCGGACCTCCATCACTGAATGATAGAATAGCACACAAAAACATATAATCCCATGACTTAGTCACATGACATTAAATCATGTCTTCTGTTTTTCATTGAAAAAACATCATGTAACCAAATATTTTATAAAAATAAATAAAACCATGTGTATTAATACAAATATACATATTTTAATATTGTATTAGCAAACTGAATCATCAAATTGTTCATATGTTTTTGAAGAACTATCATAAAAAATGTAAAAAAAAAAAAAGTGAACTCTGTTTTTGTTCAATTTTAAACATATGTAGAAAAAAAATAACATAATATGTACAACATGTCTACATTTTAAACATAGTGCAGCTTAAACAAATTATCTGTAGGAGGGCTTTAGGAAAGTTTTATCCCCTCTGATTCCTTTCTGTTATCCATCCAAACATAAGATTTGATGATTTAAGAGGGACTGCTGCCAAATTATTCCCGTATGTAGGTCCATTGCATTCTACATGGTGATTAAACTGGTCTAAAGTGATTATAGGTTTTTTTTTTACCTGTAAGGTGTTCTCAAAAGCCGTATCTGAACTAATGACACCCAGTTCTCACCTTTGTTCGTTAACAGTACACCCATATCAGGACATCCATCTTTCTTTATAACCACTAGGTTCCTCTGATGCATGTGGCGATGTTGCATGGTTGTTCTTCTCCAAGATGTTTTTCGCCAGCATGATGGGAGAGAGTCTTTGAAGTGTGGTATTTCTTTGGTCCTCACAACAGGCCTCGCCATGTCTTAAGAGCCTGCAATGCACCTAGGCATTACAGCATATCTAAAATGTCCCAGCATGCAGGCCGTTGAGACACACAGGCACAGAAACATCACGAAGACTTTTCTCTCAAGAGCATAACTGCACCACATGACAGAGAACGCCAAAGAAAACCCTAGAAAAACAAATATTATTTGTTCCCAGTGGTGTATTATCATTGACAACAGAGGCTCAGTGCAAGACTACAAAAACAGTGAACAATGGTTTCCACATATTTACTCAGAAATTTGGCTAAAACGAGCAGTGCTAGCAGTCTGATTTAACTGGAAGTGGCAACTGTTTGGATTCTTTACTAACAGGGCTTCAGCGTTTTTTCCAATCATACCATTAACGAATGCTAATATATATTTGCATAAGTTAGACTAGTAAAAACAAATAACACATTGTCATATCTATAGATACCAGTAGCAACTTTTCCATGGGCCCGTACTGGGTCTTGACCCGATGGTTGGCGACCTTGTGCTCTAGAGCAATGGTCTCCAACCTTTTTTGCGCCATGGACCGGTTTAATGTCAGACAATATTTTCACGGACCGGCCTTTAAGGTGTGGCGGATATATACAACAAAATAAAATGATAGGACCGGCATAAAAACTGGTATCAGTGATCGGACTTTTGATAGTACACAACTGTTCACCCACTTACACACACTAAGCCTTTAAGGAGACTCTTTCTCACTCATTCACACTTTACAAAGGATACTTTCAGTCTACTTGTGTTTCTTATATTATCATGGCTGTTTGTCATGCCTGCCACAGATAGCCTGGTTTATGGCAATGTGTATTCTGCTTACTGATTTGTGTTTTGCCTAGCCTTAAATATCCAGGTTAATGATGGTTTAACCTAAGCCTGGTTCGAATCTGCCTAGTGTTTTGGTTGTGTGTCCTGTTTGTCATTAAATCTGCATCTAATGCTACTGCATCGGTCTCAGCTTCGGAAATCTTTCCCTTACTGTCTGTGGCAAAGCCATGGACATTATAAAGGATTTAACTTTGGACCACAACCTATCCATGCATCGACTGTACTGATTTATGAGTATGTGAACACCTCACCATTAGGGGTACCAAAGTGTGAGCACGAATTCGGAAGCACAAAGTAACATACAATGTCTTTGTATTGTGCTGCATTATAATTTCACTTCACTGGAACTAAGAGCCCCAAACCTATTTCAGCATGACAATGCCCCCTGTACATAACAGAAAGGTTATAAAGACAAGGATTGTCAAGTAGGGAGTGGAAGAACTTGAGTGGCTGCACACAGCTGCGTCCTCAAGTCCACTGTTCGCTTTGGGAGAAACTGGAATGCACACTACATTCTAGACCTCCTACTCAGCTTCAGTGCCTGACTAATGCACTTGTGGCAAATAGGAAAATGTGCCTTCCCAGATGACTGTAAATAGATACTCTTGGCTATATCGACTACTTCAGTGCACATTCTTGCATTTATGATCACACAATGATAACCGACGGTGCTATTAAAAAGACTTTGCTTAATAAATAGAGATATTGATGATGCTCTTTGAGGATGTCTCTTCTATATATATATCACTAATGACTCTCACCTCTGTATCTTGATCCCGTGAGGAAGATTAAGAGTAGGCCATATTTTCAGTATTACAAAACACACAGGTAAAATTCTCTAATTGCATACAGATCACCCTAGTATCATGTGAAATAATCCAACAGGAAAACCTACGGGAAAATAATTGATACCTGTTTAAAGAGCAAATAATAATAATTCCTACCTATCTGTCTTGCTAATTACTTGCGATAGCTGACTCCTTTCATATTCTCAAGTCAGATGCTGCACTCCTAATGAAATAGCCACCTCCCCAGTTCTAAAGAATGTAAGGACACCGAAGCCATAGCACATGCTGAAAAACAAGGCAGACAATTGCTGAGGCTCCAATTATGACACTCATAATGTGCTCATACGTATATTTTAAATTAAAATGTATGTTTATTACACTTATGACATTTCGCTCTTTTCCACACTCGGACACAACAATGCTGATCTGTACGTACAATTAATACTTGTGTGAAACTATTATCTAATCTGAACAAAAACAAAAGTATCATTTCCCTGCAGCTGTTTTCAGTTATCAGGTTTCAGATATGCACAGATGCCACCGCTGTTTTCCCCCCACATAGAAACATATGGAGAATATGCTGGGATATTGCTAGCGCTTAGCAAACTCTGAAAATGTTTTATTCCTTCATACTCTCTCTCCAACGGATGCATACACACTGTGTGTCTTTCTTCTCTTCTCTGAATTGTGCAATGGGTTACAAAGGACGTGGGGGACAGGCTAGAATAATATTTGACACAATTAGCAGGGGAGAGTAAACAGAGCTACACCTGGCTCTTCCTGCACAGCAGTTTTGGAGCTCCGTTCTGGCAAAGGGAGATTAGACACTCTCAAATGGGTCTCAGGAAGAGGACCTGAGACCTTGTTTTGTAGTGTTTTGAAGGAAGAGAAAGGCCATGTGGAGGGCTCGGATGATGAACTGGGCAATCAGGAGTTCATCCAAAAGACAACAGTACGGTTTAAAGTTTAGTAGGTGTGTATACAACTATAAGAAGAGTTGTATAATTCCCTCCAATCTTTTGGGAAGGCTTTCCACTAGAGTTTGGAGCATGACTGTGGACATATCAAACACAAGAACATTATTGAGGTCAGGCACTAATGGTGGACAAGGGGGGCATTCCAGCTCATCCTAAAGGTGTTTGTGGGAATGAGGTCAGGGCTCTGGACAGGCCACTTGAGTCCTTCCAGGCCATTTTTGGGCACATCATATCTTGATAGAGCTTGCTATGTAGACAGTGGAATTGTCATACTAAAGTATATTTGGATTTAACCCCTTGGTTCCAATGAATGGAATTTGTAATGCTTCAGGATACATTAATCAGGTGTCACTATTTGGCCAATGGCCAAATAGTGGCCATTGGCCAAATAAATAAATAAAATGGAAGGTTTGCATAAGGAATGGCAACTGGGGTAAATCCTGTGCCAGATCAAATATTGCTGACCAATCATCTGCTTTGGCGACCCTTAACGGGAGCCGCCGAAAGAAAACAACAACAATTAAATTTGCTGTTGAACCAATTATAAAAGCTTTGACAGTAATTATTAAAGTTTAACAGTAATAGGCAGGAACATTATATGCAATTAGGCCCAGATGGACAGGAAAGGTAGAAATAGATGGGGCAAACATGTGATCATTCCAGCTGTCTTGAAATGTTACACAAGGTCTGGCACATAGAAGAGATACAACACAATGCAAAATATGAGAAACTGTTTTTGGGTTTGTATTGCCAAAAAGGGGATTTGGAAAAAAATCCAGTGTTAAATTATAGAAAGTTGGATTTATTTTTGGAGCATGCATATTCTATATGAGGAAGGATTATTGAGGCTTTATTAAATGCAGTAATATGCACTTTTAAGTCTTTTCCAAGTAAAGCTGGGTTTTCTCTAAAATACAATCGTGAAAAATTAGAGGTTCATTCGTGGTGACATCTTGCATTGCTAGTGTATGCAGGCAGGAAAATACAAACTCTGAAAGACTATTGAAAGGGTTGCCAAGGTCCTATTTTTATACCAAATCAAAATAGTTCTACTCATTTTTGGTCCTGAGATCTTCTCAGATGCCAAATTAACAAGCAAACAACCAAAACCATAAGGCAAGCAACCATAGATTTACTGTAGATATACAACAAAACTGAGCAAAAGCAATGGGCAAGCCTGTGGAACACACAAAGACATATGTACAAGGAAAAGACTAAAACTTGACTATAAGATACACATAAATACCATGCGATGTGCAAAGGCTAATGGCTAATGTAGACATTGTGCTGATTTCAGTAAAATTATAACATCTGGCTCCCTAAATTCATGCTGTACATTATAAAGCTAAAAAAAGAAAAATATATATATTTTTCAATCCAAAATGCTTGATTAACCAACAATATTAATATCCTTAGTCGTTCTTCAGAAAGATTAAAAAATAAAACAATGAAAATGTACAGCAGTGTAAAATATGAGGTAGTATTTCTCATCTACTTTAGAACCCATTTGCCCCAAAAGTACATTTATGGATCCTGAATCAATACGATCATCCTGACATTTTAATAAGTAACACAGTAAAGAGATTAGGAACCACCTGTGGAACATTATTACATTCTAAGTATGTAACTTTACCTTTTGTTTTCCCAGCCATGCCTAATGGGAATGCCTAATTTAAATATTCTTGAAGTGAAATGCTCCTGTATATTTCTTTATTTCCATCAGTCTAAGATTATTTATGTTAGCATCTCGATACTGTAGATTTCTCTCCTCGACAGCATGTAAAAGCTACAACGTGTGGCTTCCAGCATATACGTATGTGAAAACTGAGACACTCCATGAAAAAGCAGGGCCTCATGCCCCAGATGAATAACTTGGGGCCCCTTCATTCTACAAGCACTGGCAATAAATACAGCAGGAATAACATGTACCATATGCAGAGATCGCCTTATCCTCAGCCCTTGGCCTTGAAAAGAAAAAAAAAAAAAAACAACACTCAGCAGCTCTTGAGCCCATGCACAACCTTGATGTAATATGGGCTAACACTAATGATCGACTTGACTGACATTTGTAGCCATACATGTGGTTCTTGTTCTATTTACTGATAAACTAGATGTGCAAGAGCAAGGAAAACATCTGACACACGTCTGTGGGCCTGGATGGAGAGCAACCACTACAATATACTTGGGGTCCCACAGAGTCTTCAACAATAGACCAAACCACGAAGACTGTAAAACAAAAATAGACCTCATATACACAAAGGTTTGTTTCACAACTGTAGCCTCATGAGTAGTAAATCAGGGACATATTAGAAATGTATCTGGAGGCTTATATCTCTAACTATTTTTCTTCAAAGATTCCTTAATGTTAAATAGGACAACATATAAAATCATAGTTTCTGAATTTTTAGGTGCCTATTTCTGAGACGCCATTTGCTTGTTTACTTCTGCTACTGTAAACTGTTGGCCAAAAGGGAAAAAGCTAGAAACACCCTCTTGTTTACAAGAGCAACATCATGATAATGATCAAAATTTTGATATAAAATAAACACATAAAGAAATGAACACATGTCTGGTTAAACAAAACATTTCTACAAATGTTTTGTTCTTATTATTATATTTTTTAAAGCTAATTCAGAATTTGATGTGTTATCTGCCACACCTCGTGTAGCTCATTAAGTGCCTGATAACATAAATGGAACCAGGACTCCTGAAACAAGGAAAGTTCAACAATATTTGTTTAAATCTGGATAATTTCCGGACTAATGAAATGTTATTGAGACCATTAAATGCTTACTAGTTTTCCACGATGTGCTTTACGATGTTTTTTTTCCCTTTTCATAGAAAAGGGAAAAAAATCTAATTACTGCAAAATTTTATTTCTTTACAGATGACAACTGAATCAGAGCAGATGTTAAAGGAAACTGAACTTATTCAAAACATCACTATCTAAAAAAGAGAAAGCCTTCCTCTAGTAACTCAGGTAATAGAAAACAATCGTAACAAATGAGACTTAGGCCATTTTCATACTACGTTTTTCCAACTCCCAAAATAACTGCAGAATGCTAATAGATGTCACAGTGAAATTGTTGGTGTCCATAATTTATAATCAGGCATGCTTGGGGAAATGCAAAGGGAAATTGCTGCATAACAGTTTTTTTCCCCACATTAGAAGAAACATTATATGCTATAAATTGTATTCATGCCACTAGTGTACTTAACCTGAGACCTGAGGCATTTGGCACCTTTATCAAAGGAAGCAGCATAGTTGACTTGACCACAGATATCAGATACCAGCCTCAGGGTCTCAGGCCTGACTGCTACTTAAAATTTTTTAACAGGTCATATAAGGCTTTACGCACAGGGATATTCAATTCATATAACATATTTCCGAACCACTGTAAATATCACATTTAACTGATGTTTAAGTTGATGGATAAACTATTCACAGTTAGACGTGTTGAAGAGATGAGTGGCTCCTCAGATAGCATAATGTTCCCGTTATGCTTAGCTACAATGTGCTAATGCATCCATCCTAATCTTACCATTAAAGGTCATGTGCACCCGTTCTCTATCTTGCACTGGATCTGATCAGATATAGGTAGTCCTCCACTTACGATAGAGAAGTTACGACGACCCCATCGTAAGTCAAAAGTATCGTACTATGACAAGGTACTATGACTGGGAACAGTCTTTCTTGCTTCATTCATTCACTACCAGCAGGAGACATACTTGGGTGCTTGGAAAACATGCTTTTATCACTTAAATTGCAGTTTGAAACCATATGAAACAGAAAAAAATACACACTAAGACAACTTTACTCCGTCGACCGCTAGCAAGATTGGGGCATCTCACAGGGCGAGAGATACGCTCATCCCAGCTGCACATCCAACGTATCATACATCGGGACCATCTGTATTTATTACATACAAGCTTCAGGACTTTTTAAGCAACTGTTGCCTAAAGGTATTCAAGTGATCCTCTAACTTGGTGCCTCATCCACATTTTTATTTGCATTTCAGCTTCCCATACAAAAAAGTGTTGTTACAGGACAAAGACTGCTTTTTGAAAAGCCCACTGGCAAGCTCAAGTTTATAAAGAGTTAAATTGTTAGATTGTGGTCTAGCATTTGTTCCATGATAAAAAAAAAAATGCAGTTTTTTGTCTTATTATTAAACCCTTGATATACTATAAGTATTGTATACAAATATATTTATATAACATCCTATTTCAAAACTGAGAGAAAGATTGTGTTTGTAAAAATGAACTCACTCTTATCTTGCCATCAAAGATTATAGAAAAACATTTTGTAAATTAACACACCTGCATCCTGCAATTTCCTTTCAAATGCCTCTATGACTTTCCATGTTTCCTCTGGTATCCACTGAATCATCTCTTATACCATATGCTTTTACAACTCCGTAAATAGTCTAACAGTTGGGGGAAATATATTTTAAGCATTTTTATAGCAAAACAATACAGAGGCTATAGTGCTATAATTAGGTCATTGAAATGCAGTGTTCATGTTAGTGAAAGTCCTTGTTTTGACAGCTCTTCCTGGTGGGGGAGGGACATGAGGTAAATACTAAATAGACAGCTATGACTACAGGAGTTCTGGGATAGGGTCCTTAAACGAGTGACAAGAAAGTGAAAAAAGTAAATAGAGATGCAAACAATCTGTAGGCTGGATCTGTCTATAGCAGAGCTTCATTTATAACAAAAGTACATAAATACATCATATAAATTCAATTATGCATTGTTGTAAAGGTTTTGAGGGTCTAGAGGTACTGAGAGTTAAATAGAGCCACAGATAGGAGAAGCTCTTTACCAGGCAACCATACAGTGGACAATCCACAAAGCTGCATTTTATATAAGAATTGTTGGAAGACATATAAAATAGCATTCGAAAAAAAAGCCATTTGAACATTTTTCACCTTTGTACAACGTATGTTTGGTGGAAAATCAACACTTCTCATTACTCTCTTTATGATACAATTACACCATCCTTACATTGAGACATTATGATAGTAGCCATATGTTGTGATTTTTTTCATCAGCAGGTTGTAACAATAATTCATTAATTCATTGAATACACTACATTGTTAATAAGGTAAATTTGTGTTTTTCTATTTTAGGACTATTCCTGGAGTTAATGCCCAGCAAAATCCAAAACTCACATTCCATACAGTAAATACAATACTGTAAGGTTGAGAATGCTTTGATCCCAATTACTATGTACAATGGGGAGGTGATGTTGCTTCAGAAAATACTTCTAGTCACAGGCATGCTCATGTTAGAGTCAAAGTGCAAAGTTTAAACAAAGTATAATGGCTAAAACAGGTGCCCAAGTAGCAAAGACTTGTGTACCTTAATAAAACTTGTAGAGCCAAGCGAAAAATTACAGAATATTTCAAGAATTTGAAAAACATTGTGTGGTAAGTTTTTTCTCCCAGGTCCACATATTTTTTTTTTCAACTGTCAGCATACATTTCATATGTAATCTTATGGAAAGCAGCTGTTGTTAAAGATCCTGGGCAGTCTTGGTCACAACAAAACTGTCAAGTAATGCCAAGACCTATGGGCACAGTGGGTTTTCCTAATAAACGTTTATTGCAAACGCGTTGCTCCACGTAACACCTCATCGCAGAACTCTTCCCTCAGATTATTTCATTTAGCTGTGTCTGGGATTTCCCTCTGCATTTACTAACCTATCTAAGAATTTCATCTCCAGCACCGATGTATATATTGTCGGAGGGTGGCATATAAAGTAACCACTGTTGGCTTGCAAGACGGGTTTGTAAAAAGCCTGCAGGATTATTAGAAGAGCCCACTGGGAACATAGGCTTACACAAGTGCACCCGAGTCAGACTCTACACACTGGTGCTGCTCTCTTGACTTCTCGACTCGATAACCCACAGCTGTGTGTGATTGAGTGCAGGATATTTGCTAATGCCTACTCAAGATTTGTCAAGGGTTATTTGGCTAAGTATTAACGGGGTTTAAAATGTTGCCAAATCTTTTGACCAAGTCACTGAACAAACAACGGATAGAAACTTGTAAACTTTACCATTGCCAAGGTTAAGTGTAGACATCGCAGCAGGCTGGGACATCCTGCACTTGTGGGAACAAGGAAAACCATGGCTCACACACACACACACACACAGACAAAATGTATTCCTGCAGACTATTTCAGGTTGAAGTATTTGGGTGGTCGGATATTTAAATATCTATAAAATGCACAATTTTACCCTTTTTGTTCCACTCTTCTGCTTGAAACACACACACACCATTTACACCATATTGTACTTACACTGTTCTGCGCAAAGCAGTATTAATCTGCATGTAGTTTCACAATCAATCTGAGTTATCTACATCAAGTTACCAGTATAAAAAAGAGAAAAGGTTATTATGGTATTAATAGGTAGCCAAATGACATAAGATATAATTACCTAGTTTTGGCTCACTAACTTATATTGTTTTATGCAATATGTTGCTAGTGAGCCAAATAATGTGTGATTAACTATTTTATTTTGTGCATTGGTGAAGTGGTACAAATTGCTAACAAATGCTTGTTCTTACAATCCCAGATCCCAGGAAGGCCCAGGGTCACTTTTTAATGTCAATGTGGTTTTTCCATAGACGAATGTTGACAAAGGAGCACTTTTAATAACAAACAAATTTAGCAATTTTTTATTTTTATTTCGCCCAATGGAATAGCTGTCATTGGCTATTGCATAATAAATGGAGATAGTAGAGTTTGGCAAAGAATAATTTGCACATTTTTCAATGCATTTATATATATTAATCTCTTCATATTTCATATATTTTGTTCATATAGCATAAGTTAATCCTCAAAACCAAAAGTGTGATGACTCAAATACATAGTATAGGTTCTCTGCATTGAGCATTTCCTAATTTTATATAAATATTTGTTGGTTGTAGAACATTTACATTAAAAAAATTTAAATCAGATAAGATATTGACCTGTGTGAATGTAACGCTAATTTCTTTGTGAAATGTCCTCATGAGTTAGCATGTCCTCACGAATGAGCTTCTCAGCCAGCTACAACATAGCTATTCGTCCAAGTCATACTTCCAGGTGCATTTAAATTACTTCACTTGTGAAGAAATGAGGGCCCCATTCATTTTCTCCAATTTACAAGTTAGCTGTGAAGATCCATAAACAGACACAAAGAATAACAAATTTAAGCTAAAAACACATTCTCATTCAGTTACTCCAGTGCTTAGACATGCAATAATAACATCCTCCTCCTAATGCACTCAGTGCCCTATGGTGGTCATGTGACACACCCGGGGTACTGGTTGGAACTTTTTTCTTCTAATATAGGAAACTGGAAAGCTTATTTAAAGTTAGTGGCAGGATATAACAATAATGTGGCAATAGACATACAGAAAGATCCTGTACACAGAAGGTGTGTCTGCTACATGCGCTGGCCCTCTCTACCCCCTTGTGTGATGTTCTGTTATTTCCCACCATTGTCTGCATGCTAAGGAGTAACATTCTAAAAATGGCTTTTTGTTTGCCTTTACTTGGTGCTAAGGTTTCCTCTTGCTGGCTTTGCCCCTTCACTGTTACTGATACTTTTTAAAGCAAAGTCATCCAAACAGGAACTTGTGCGGATGCAAATTAGGAGGCTTTAAGGGTGGACACCTTCCTTGGATACTTTATTTATATGCTGCGAACGATCCGGTTTCACAACAAGCAATATTCCTGTTATTATCTGTTTGTTATGGAGGATGTGCTATCACAGTGCTACAGTTCCAGATTTGTAGGCCTACTACCAGTGATGGAACAGTTAGGAAGTAAATGTAAATCATTACTGTACTTAAGTATCTTTATTGTGTATATGTACTTTACTGAAGTATTTCCATTTGGGGAGACTTTTACTTCACTACATTATAAAGTCAAATATCTTACTTTTTACTCAATTACATTTTGCAAAATCAGTCATTCCTTTTTATTTATAAGTGGGTAAAAACATGATTGGTCAAGTAATTGGTTGGATTGGTCCTCCTCTTCTTCTTCACCTTCAAAACCATCTTACAGACCATCATCCGATGCTGTCTAGCTACACTATCCCCTTAAAGTCTTCAATCTTCTTCAGGTTGCATCTCTTACATAAAACATAGTCCAACTGTGTGCACCTTCCTCCAGTCTTATATGTCACCCTATGATCCTCCTTCTTCTTAAAATAAGTATTAACCACTGCCATTTCCATCCTTTAAGCAAAATCTACCACCATCTGCCCTTCCACATTCCTTTCCTTAAAGCCATACCTACCCATCACCTCCTCATCACCTCGGTTCCCTTCACCTACACGGCTATTAAAATCTGCCCCAATCACCAATCTTTCATTCCTAGGTACACTATCTACCACTTCATCTCACTCACTCTCTTCATCATATCAGCTATCTCTCTCCCTTTACCAGTCATAGTACCAACATTTAAAGTACCAACTCTAATCTCCACTTCTTTTTTTCCTGTCATCTCTATAGTCCTCTTCCTCCTCTCCTTCTCTTTCGGCCAACAGTAGCCCAATTTCCACCGGTACCCTGTTGGCTAACGATACCTGTGGCGGTTGTTGGTAACCCAGACCTCGACCGATCCGGTATGAAATTCTCATATGTGATTTGCATATTAGATATACCATATTTATTTATATTTATATATTATATTATTTATAATAAAGAAAGTATATATTGTACTGTGTTTCAGTTTCATATTTGCACATTTTCTTTTGCTGCTGTAACATGGAAATTTTTCCACTGCATCACAAATAAAAGTTTATCTTATCTTGTCTCTCTTATCTTGTGCACGTCACGTGGCTAGGACAAGTTAGTTTAGTCCTAGCCCTGTGTTCTTTAATGGAGCTCTATGTGGTTTCTGTAGCACCAGGGTTCTGGAGAAACATTGTCTCATTTCACTGTATACTGCATCTATATACCATTGAAATGACAATAAAAGATTCTTGACATGACTTATGATAAGTCATAGTATTTTGGATACTTAAGTACATCCTTTCTCAATGCCCTTCCTGTTTGCTTGGCTTTTACAGCTTGCTATGTCATGTTTATGCAGTGTTAGCCATCAATACGAAAGTCAGTGTGACGCTAGTGTTTTATCAGTGCCTACATCCTGGCTTGAGCTGTGAATGCTTTGACTTCTACATAATGTAGCATAGGAATGTTCACACTTTGCGGAAGAATATGCAATTTCCGTGAAGCAGAACAGTGTGACCTCAGCAATCTCGTTCTGAAGTTAGACAGTGATATCCAGATGTTGACAGCGATATCCGGAGCTCTGCGCCCAATAAGACCCCCTGCACATAGTACCAAGGGAAGCCTGGAATTCTGATCGAAAACACACACATCACTTTTCTTCCAATATTCAATTTCCTGGAACACTGAGTTCTTAGTTTTCAATAATGAAGTTTTTTTTACCCAGAACTAAGTGATCACTAATGTACTTTAGAAGGCAAGATGCAATGGTTTGGTAAAGTTATCGCTTATTGTATGATAGCACACTCGCACACACAAAAATTAACAACTGCCCTTTGCCACCTACGTAAACTCACAGATCTGGTCTGGTGTTGCTGTGATTGACAAGAGAAAGAGAGAAACAGTATGCTATACTGAGAAGACAGACAATATTGATCAGTTGCCTCCTGCGTAGTGACAGTTGCAACATCATCAGAATTCAAACTTGGTTGGTTGTATCATAAGTGGAAAGAACTAAGCACAGTTTACAACAACCAAGATAGCTGTTCAAATCAAGTCTAACCTTGGTGTAAAAATGACACCTTTGGACACAACGAAAAACACCTATGGAAAATTAAATTTGAACTTTCTAGATGCAATATCTAGAATACAAATATTATGTACTGATTACTTAACAATATGGTATCTAGCTGGGAACACATTGACCCTTTGAGAAGTGATAGCTCAGTGGTTAAGGCTCTGAGTTACTGATCAAAAGGTCAGGAGTTCATGCCCTGGTATCCCAAAGCTGCTACTCTTGGGGCCCTTCAGCAAGGCCCTCAGAGCTCCAGTGGCACTGAATCATGTCTGACTCTGCACTCTGACCCCAGCTTCCTAACAACGCTGGGATGTGTGAAGAAAGATTTTCGATATGCTATAAAGTACAGATGACACGCATAAAGCATGCTTTCTTTTTTTATGTGTTCAAGTGCATGCGGTTTTGTTCATTAGTTTGGGAATCTGGTGCAGTGTTTGAAACAGAAGCCACAGAAAAATCTCTTCTATTTATGTTGGAGCTTGGTTTTGTGATTGATAATGAAAAAAATTGAGAAAATGTATATTTTAATTATTTAAGGAAATCGGTGCTGGGTTGTTTTTTTTTTTTAATGCCTAATAAATAGGCATTAACTCGAGGCCAAAGTTTGCAGAAATGCTCTACTGTATATGACAAAACAAACCTCCTAGAATACTCCATTAAGCGCTTAAAGTACATTTTGACTGAGAAGCAGTTCAACCAGCTCCGGGCAGTTAGTGGTATAAGGATGAGTGGTTTGAAAGAAAAAAATCTTTACTTTAAAGCATGCTTTCTTTTCTTATGTTTAAGTGCATGCTGTTTTGTTCATTAGTTTGGGATTATGGTGAAGAAAATGTATATTTTAATTATTTAAGGAAATCGGTGCTGGGTTGTTTTTTTTTTTTAATGCCTAATAAATAGGCATTAACTCGAGGCCAAAGTTTGCAGAAATGCTCTACTGTATATGACAAAACAAACCTCCTAGAATACTCCATTAAGCGCTTAAAGTACATTTTGACTGAGAAGCAGTTCAACCAGCTCCGGGCAGTTAGTGGTATAAGGATGAGTGGTTTGAAAGAAAAAAATCTTTACTTTAGGTATAGATCAGGAATAAAGAGGCTGCTGGAGCTCCATTCAAGCCCCTTGCTCCAAGAGACTTCCCGTCCATTCCTTGGCACAGCCCTACTTTCACTTGGAGAGATCTGGGCCAAAAAATAGGATAGAGGAGAACAGGAGAAAAATTTACCTTCCACAGTGCCAGCCCCTACCGTGCTATTTAAAGATTAGCTGAAATGATGTGCTTGTGTGGTTAAGAGCGCAGTTGGAGGGCCACACATGTGACAGCACTTCTGAGAAGCACCTCGGGTTAGAAGTGTGTGTGTGTGTGTGTGTGTGTGTGTGTCTGTCTGTCTATCTGTCTTGGAGTCTGCAAATATATACATATATTTGGTTATGAATAGGTTACACAAAAACAGAGGCACTAGTGGTTAAATCAAATCCTCACTTTGTCCCTTTTTTGCCCCAGAGGCACCTGGGCTTTGCTTGTGTTGGCACAGGATATAAAAAAGGAAAAAGCATCACGTTGCCCTGACAGAGCAATGCTACAAAGAGAGGCAAGAGTGCACAGTGAGTATACACATTCAGTACATGACTCAGCAAATACTACTGTAGAACTATATAAACAGACATCGTTACACATATGGAAATCATTTTTACACATGCAAGATAAGCCATTAATGCATAACATGGAAGCATTTAGTGCAAACATCCCGACTAGAAAGTTGGGAAGAGAATAAACTAGTATTACGGTCAGTACGTTATTAAATCTTTTTTATAGACTTTTAAGTTACATCAAAAAAGTATAACAAACATTAAGGAGCAAACATTTTTAAATGAACACATAGTGCAAATGGTAGTAATACAACATTCAGCCTCTTTCTGTTTGTGACAGAATCACATAACATGTAAGGGTCAGTACCTGAATAATATGATTAAACTAAACATTTCCCAGATCGTCATTTGGTTCCCAGGAAGTCGATTGAATTTGATCACACAGCATGACAAGGCCACAGTAAAGCATGTTTACACTAATTGTACTTTAAATGGACATCAGAGTACCTGGCAGTGGTGGAGCTGTTTGGCACACAAAATAAAAAAAATAATAAAAAACCTGGAACAAGATTAGAAGAAGTAAATATGTCGGGACACCATCACTCACAGACTGCAAAACAAACAGCTCAGCAGCATCTGGTAAAAATATTGTGCATATCTCACTTATTTTTTTCTGTCCCTGGTACTCTTGCTTTCTGTAGCCCAGAATCATTTGGTACATGAATGTAAACCAATCAAAACCCTCAAAGGCTTTCATCAATACAGACAAACAAAGGCAAATGAATTACAGAAACTTGCATCAAGAGATTTGGCCTTTTTTTTGTTTCTTTCTCCCTTTAAAAAAAAGAAAAAAAAAAGATTGAGAAGTCTGCAAACAATTATGCTTGGATTAACAAGCCAAATAAACTGATTGGGAAATGAAGCATTGTTTTGGAGGGGGAGGGCATTCACTTTCAAGGTATGCACATACTGTAAATCTTACAGCAAACATGAGAACTACATAAACTCCTTGTGTACAACAATGCTTCATGTTGTGAGTAAATGAAAGAAAGTTATGTACATGGTGAATCAGATGGCGCTACGTCTCCTGTATGTCTTCTTTTCCTACACTTTGAAGTACGAAATGATTTATATAGTCCATTTTGAAGTGTTTATCTTCAAATGCAATAACAAAAACTTTCAGAAACGTTTATATACCATTTATACTAATCATTGTGTATACATACACCTACATACACTATATAGACAAAAGTTTAAATTGTAACCATAAGATTTTGATGTGCTACTTGTATGTGGCCCCAATATTCTGAAAGATGTTCCTCTAGATTTTGGAGTGTGCTTGTGGAGATTGTGTACTCAATCAGCCACAAGGGTGTAAGTCAAGTCTGATACTGATGTAGTGTGAGGAGGTCTGGGTGCAGTCAGCGTTCCAATTCATCTCAAAAATGTCCAATAGGGTTGAGGCCAGATCTCTATAGCACTCAAGATCTTCCACTCCAAGCCATGCAAACCATAACCTCATAGATCTGGCTTTGCACACAAGGGCATGGTCATGCTGGATTAGGTTTGGGTTTTCCTAGTTCAAGTTCAAGAAACCTTTAATGCTACTACATCCAAAGACATCCTTCACAACTATGTGCTTACAAAGTCAGGTGTTTCAGAACTTTTTTGCTTATGGTGTTTATACAGTCAGACTGTTTGAGTTTGAGTTCACAATATGTATGTGATTGTTTACCAATTTAAAAGATTCACTAAGTAAGAACAGGCAAAGGGAAGCAAATAAATGTAATGTATTATAAACACATAGTACTGCCTTTAGTGGAGTCAGGGAAGGATAGATCCTGTTTTCTTCATTTTCCAAGTTAACAGAGATACGAGGAAATTCTGGAGAAAGTGAGAGTGCTGTATGTTTTTCTCTACTCTTTTTTTTGCAATGGAATAGTGAGGTCAGCTGCTTCTTATCACTGTCTTATCAGATAGCACATCCTGAGCTGGCACTTACCTGGTCTTTCATTCGCTCTACTAGACCTGGGCATTCTGCCAGCCAGCCTGTCCTTATTCCCGAACTTTGGACTAAGACTCCTGCCAACTTAGTTAACATTGATAACATTTCAGATAATATTTCAAAATACATCTCTACAAAATACAGTTAGCTCATAATACATGGTTATGACTTTTCTTTTTCTCAGGTAAGGATCATAGAAAATAAATAAACTTGCATATCTTTATTTTACGTAAAGCTGTTTTGCTAGAACGTCCGTTATGTCGCTATACAAGTGTATTTGAATTGAGTTTGCAGTTGAGCTCTCTGATTTAAACCGAATTAGCACTGTGGATTAGCACATTTCCCTAGTGACAAGTTAAAAATGGTTTGAATTTGTTTTTAATTTGATTTCCTTCAGATATAACCGTAAAAAAAAAAAAAACCCACAAGCAGTAAGTGGAGAGCGAGAGAGAAAGAGATTGTTTGGCACTTGGTTTTTGCAAGAGTATTATAGAAAGGGATCCTGAGTGGAAATGGGGAAAAAAAATCAGAGTGGGGAGTGATCCTCTCAGTGACCCGCAGTGTTACGCTGAGTTCAGCTGCTGTGCTCAGCCAGAAATCTGCTCCACTCCCCAAACACACGCCACATGAGCACCTAGAACCCATTCGATGTATAAACATCTCCCACTGCCCTCCTAATAATCAGAATGTTGTGAGTTTCTTTCGTAAGCCTGCTGTCTCCCTTACAAATGCATCGGGTATACCTGTGTACAGACACGTATACATATATATCCGTGCGCACATTCCTCTTGACCTTTGACCCCTCAGCAGTGTAGTTTAAGTCCTTTGGTTTAGTGACTGACAGCATTAAAGGCCCTCTGCTTCCACACATGGTTTTGGTTAGAGAGCACAGGGAGGATGGACTGTGCTGTCATATACTCATACCTTATACAGAAGACTTGTAAACACATCAGGACTGTGAACTTATCCAGAAGACTCGCATGTCATAAGGCTGACGTTTAATAGATTGAATTGGAAAAAAAACAACCAATGTTATCATGGGGATAATCACTCCTGAGGTGCAGCGGGCAAGCATTGTAGTTGATGTATTGTACTTACGTAATTATGCACAAAAAAGTAGTAGAGCTGTTTTGTTCAGGTTATTGAAATTCATTTTGAACTACACAAACTGATATTACACAAACACAAACTAATAAACTGTATACCACGGTACTTGCAGCGTCTCTTTTGCGATGTGTCACTCATCATGTACTACTGTTTTATGTCTTACTGCAGATTCAGCCATATATGGTGTTTTGTATTGTTATATTAAAAATAGGCTTATCGTTGGTCCACTAGCCTTGAAGACGTCATCTGTAATATTTATATCTCGGACTGGAGCAGATGTCTTTGTTTATATTCTAAGCACTGATGCAGGATTGAAAAAAATAAAGGTTTCATCATTAAATACATTCGTTAGCTTAAAACAAATTTCAATAATTTTATATTTTTTGAATTGTGTATATATTTTATATAATCATATCATATCAGGTGCCATAATACAGGATTTAGAGTATACACTGTGCAGGCAAGCACACACACACACACACACACACACACACACACACACACACACACACACACACACACTGATGCACAGATTTATAAGCCTCATAGACTTCCCTGTATGTGCCTCTGAACGGTTTATTTGAGGAACAGCAACCGGAGTATGATCCCGCTAAAAAACAAACAGAAAGTCTTTAGGCATCGTGCCTCTACGCCATATGATTTACTGCGAGCAGCCAAGCCGAGCAAATCCTTGAGAGAGAAGCAAGCCCTTGCCAAGCCATGTTTCAAGCAGCTACACAATCCAGAACACTCTTACTGCTCTGCTAGTTACGGATGAGTAAACACTGGAGATGCTGATTTTCAGGTGCTGCCTCACACAGTTACGTGTTATGGCCCAATGATCTGACACTTCAAAAGGACCCTGCTGTAATAGCATAATAACCTAAATCCCAACCAAAGTGTTATTTGATCACTGGAACCATCCGGACCACCGGTTAAAAACCACACTGATGCAACCCATTCACCTGTGCATTGCTCGTTTTATAGGTACAAGAGCTAATACTGCAAAAATGTGTCATTGTAAATCCCAGTAATATGCCTCTTTCTGCAAAACAGATCAGCAGTTTGGATGCAAAACCTTGCCATAGCTTTCATAACTCACTAAGAGTGTTTTGCTATTGCATGGCAGCTCTAGAGGTGTCAAAGCTGGATGAGCTAAATAGCTAAAAAAAAATAAGAGAAAAAACATTGCAGGAGGATCACATTTTTCTTCAGCTCGCAGATGTTTCGGTATTTTAAAGTTTAATCGATACCACACAATAAAATAACCACTTTAGAGAAAAATCCACTCCAACATTTTGATGACGAAAGGTACACATTATTTTTTATTTTGGCTGAAAACATAGCAATGGCATCACAATTCCCTGATGAGGGAAATTCCAGAATTGAGAAGTAATGGAAAGAGGTAATGCTTTATAATATGGTTCTGTAATCTGGTACTTTAAGCACTTAATCCATGAGTAATCAAGTGTTTCCATAATAGTTCTCCAAAGAATATGAATTAATATAATTTACTACTTTATTGTGTTGACTGAAATGGAACAATTTAGCAACTGGTGTTTAATTACTATGCTGACAAAACCATAATGACTCGTTATTTAACTTTAAACCACTGCTGTTTTTAGGAATTATACTCTGTACTTACATTCTCATTACGGAAAAGACTGATATCTTAATGTCGCCCATATACTGTGAATTAATTCAATGAATAAAGCATTGTTAAATAACTAGTAACTAAATGTGCAAAACTGAATAACAAACTCAATAAAGTTCTCTCAGCATAGTAGTGATTCATTTACTGTTCTTTAGTTGAGATTGGTTCTAAACTGTTGTATCTTCATTAACACACTTTTTTATTACATTCATTAGAACTGATTTGGAAGTACACTAAGTGGACAAAAGATTGTGGACCCTTGCGCATTGTATGTGTCCCCATTTGCTGGTTTAATAACCTTCACCTCCAGATGTTCTAAATTCAGGTACTGATGTAGGCTGAGGAGGCCTGGGGTGCATTCAGTGTTCCAATTCATCCCGAAGGTATTTATTAGGTCATCTCTAAGGTGTTGTGGTTGGAGCTTGAGAGATGTTTTAACCAGCCGAGCAGTGGTACAGGATTGGAGGGAACATGCAGAGAAACAGGCAGAGTGAGATAAGTGCTGTGATGTAGATAGGTGCTGGCTTTGGAGGTAAGCATCAGTGGTGATAAAGGTAGCAACAGGAAGTCAGTGGAGGGACAGTATACTGGAGAGGTGTTATGATGCCGACAGATGTTGTGTGGGCTTTTATGAAATGTATCAACATGTGAGAAAGATATGGGCATGTTGTTACTGGTAAACAGGCATAACCTAGACATGATACAGTAAATGTGATGCTGGCTGTGGTAAAACAATCATCAAACCAGGCAGAGAACAATAGATTACACTTACAGTATCATAGCCACAACACTAGATTAAGATTGGGTTTTTAAACTATTTTGATAGTAAACACTGATTGATTTCAGCTGATTACAGAGTTGTATTGGGCAATTTGGCTATTGTTTTCACTCTGCGTTTCTTGCTGTATCTCTGGACATACCGTTTCAGCATAAGCTGCTGATTAAAGCTGCTGACTCTAATTACGGCCCTTACCTCGAGTGACTTTTAACTTCAATGCCATTCAGTTCAGAGTTCAGAGATACGAGGACCAGAATATCCTGACTTTGAAGACCACTGATATACAGCCATGAAGGTGACTTTACCATGGTGACAAATCGTGTCTTTTAAGCAGCACTTGTAAGCTTAGTGACTGACAGGAAAATTGATATCAGCCTAACAAAAGCTTATCTGAGCTTTAAAGCAGACCACAGATAGGATGTTTTGGGCTTCTTTGAGGTTTTGTTTATGGGCTTGAGCTGCAAAGCCATGTATCCTTTGCCTGGGGACAATTATGAAGTAGGATCCATTTGATCTTGGGTTGATTTATTTGCTGGATTTTGTTGCACTTAATAGATTTGACGTCATATAACCATGTTGTAAAGCATTGTTCTTATTAGGTTGGTGAATTAGCCACTGGTTTGTAGATGCTAGCATCATTTTAACATAACATAATCTGTACAAATGACAGGGCATGGACAAGTGTGTCTTGATCAGAACCAGAACCATCCAAACAAAGCAGGAACTGTAACTGGGATACAAGTTGCACAAACAAATAAACAATAAAACGGTGTTAAAAGTCATTAGTTTTTATGAACATATGCAAATACTTTAACATGGTGTTAGTGGCCACTGCTATACTAATGATACACATCTGTAGGTTTCAGCCAAACCAATTGACAGGCACATGTTTAAAGTTGGGAAATGTTTACAAGACATAGTGTGCTGAGAAAATTCCTTGAAATTATTGTTAATTAATTCACAAAGCCACAAACAGCTAGAAATAAGTTTTTTCTCATTATGTAGTAACTCCTGAATGATCATGTGCAGCACTGGAAGGCCTTGTTGTGTTTCATGAAAGCAGACTAATCTTTCTTTTATTTTAAATGCATTAATACAATATGGGCAAAATTTGCATTGAAAACTGTTGTTGTTATTGCTGTTGTTATTTTTTGTATTTATTTATTATTTAGATCAGCAGTACTTTTAAACAAATTGCTATCATAAACTACAATGTTAAGTAAAGAGTAATGCTTAATTCAATAATATTAACCCATAGAAGTTTGGAGATGTTTTGATATGGTTATATGGGATATGGTTTTTATTTCAGGTTTTACATTAAATTAAAAGAAAATCTTTATTTTGAGATCCTGTTGAGTACCGGATTAAGAAGATCATACGCTTGCTACAAATATATTGCTAAGCTAAGACACATGTCTATATCTGATGCGGAAAAGCTCGTCCATGCATTCATGACCTCCAGACTGGACTAGTGTAATACATTACTAGGTGGATGTCCTGCATCATTAATAAACAAGCTACAGTTAGTCCAGAATGCAGCAGCCAGAGTGCTCACAAGGCCGAGAAAATATGATCATATAACCCCGATCTTATCGTCCCTACACTGGCTTCCTGTTAATTTTTAAATCAACTGCAAACTACTACTTCTTACTTAAAAAACACTAAATGGTTTGGCTCCTATGTATCTATCCAGTCTTCTAATACGCTACAATCCATCACGCTCCCTGAGATCTCAAAACTCTGGGCTTCTAGTAGTTCCTAGAATAGCAAAGTCCACTAAAGGTGGTAGAGCATTCTTACATTTAGCTCCTAAACTTTGGAATAGTCTTCCTGACAGTGTTTGGGGCTCAGACACACTCTCCCAGTTTAAGTGCAGATTAAAAATTTATCTTTATAGCAAATCCTACACATAACACACATCACATCATAACCTTGTGCTTCAGTACATCTGATCACATGCACATTATCAACTTATGCTGTTAATATGTTGAACAGGAGCTACGCTAATTCCTCTCCACATCTGGAGACGTACCAGTGCCATTTGGATTCCATCTCATGTACAGTTTGGACATTGGACCTCTTTGAGTGTTTAAAGGCTCTGGCATGGAGAAGCTGGTGTTGGATCTATGATGATCCCAAAGGTTGAGGTATCATTTTTGAGTTGCTCAGTAGCTCCTGGTTCCATAATTTCAAATGACTGTATAAGACTGTAGAAAGGACCTCACTCATAATCTTACATTCCAGTGCTCATGTTAGTTCTCACTCTCCAGTGTTCTGTATTGTTTTAAGATTTATAAATGAGGATGGTGTTCCCTTTTGAGTCTGGTTGCTCTCAAGGTTTCTTCCTCATAACATCTAAGGAGGTTTTCCTTGCCACACTCACCACGGCTGCTAATTAGGGATAAATACACATTGTTCACCTTCTCTCTTAAATTCTGTAAAGCTGCTTTGAGACAATGTCTGTTGTGAAAAGCGCTATAGAAATAAACTTGACTTTACTTGACATACAACTTAGTCGAACCAACAAACAAACCCAAACTGTGCCACCTAAATGTATAAATGCCATAAACGGATCTTGCCTTTTCATTTACTGTTACATAGAATACTCATTTAGTACTCAAAATACTAAAAAGGAGCCAGTTACATTACATGGACAAAAGTATTGGGACACCTGACTTTTACAGCCTTATGTGGTTCTTCCCCAAAATTGGAGCTATATTTTTCCCTTCATTTGCACTAGGAGACCCATGGCAATGCCCTTGTGCACAAAGCCATCTCCATTATTATATAGATGATATATGTTTTGCATGAATGGGTTTCATAAGTTGAATAGGAAGCTCTAGAATGGTATGCTACAAAGATCTAACATACTAGCACACAGCATCTCATTCTGCATGGAACCATGTTCCCTCCAATCCTGAACCACTGCTTGACTGGTCCCAACATGTCTCAGGATACAAAAAAGGCATCACTCGTTAATAGCTAAAATGTAAATGTACACAAAGAGGGCGGAGTTGGAATGAAAGCTCTATAGAGCTACAACCACAACACCTTTGAGATGACCTATGACCTATTACAACACCTTTGGGAAGAACTGGAACACTGTCTGCACCCCAGGCCTCTTCATTCTACACGAATACCTGATATTACTAATACCATTGTGACTGAATGTGACTAGTGGAACATCTTTCTAGAAAGGTGGAGGTTATTATAACTAAATGGGGACTAAATGTCGAATGTAGGGATGTTGCACATACAAGCACATCTTCTATTTACTACATTTATTTTAAGTGGAATTGCATCTTCAAGCACAATTTTCGCTTCTGAAGTAATTAGCAGACTTTCCCTTCCTTCCTCCTAAAACTTTACTTTTGATTGAGATATGTGCAGAAGAATAACATTTTTAAATACAATTTTTAGCAAGTTTAAAAAACTTCCTGAACCCACTTACTGAATCTAAACCTACTGAAGGGTTTTCTCAGACTGCCACACGAATACTTTTTAAAAAATGGTTTTAAAATGACATATTTTAACTTGCCAAAAATAATATCGAGTATGACACAAATGGTGTTTGAGTGGTTGCGGAAATAAGAGAAAATGCCGTCCCCACCCCCGTCCATGACCTTTACAATTCCATATGATTCATTATTTGTTTTGGGCTAATTTCTATGTAGAATTAATGGAATAACAGAGTGAGAAGTCTAACCATTCAGTCAACATGAATTAAACACTGGTATTTTTAATGGGGGGAATAGGCTTCAATAATAATATTATAAACATGTAACCTAAAGCCAGCTGTGTTTTATAACAATTCCCATGATGGTTATCTCACACACCACCACATCAGTGCTTACTATTTATATCTAGGATTGTAGGTGACAGCTGCCTCTTCTTGGAATCTTTTCTTTCTAAAATATAAGTGACATTTAATAAGAACTCCTACAAAATATTTTAATTGTTTGTGACCCAATTAACAGTCCCCCACCCCCACACACATTGACACACACAGCTGGTTGAGGACAGAAATCTGCTCTGAGTTTGTGTTTGTTACTAATGAAAACACACACACACACCACACACACACACGGACACACGGACACAGCAAATTCTTCCCCTTATTAAATCTTAACTGGACTCCACCCTGTAGTTTATTGCTTTTACCCTGACTAATGCCTGTTGTCAGCAGGGAATCTTTGGGCTCAGAGTTGGGCTTGACTTGGACCTGTTAAGGTCCACAGCCTCAGGGGATGCTCTTGGGCCATGCTCCTGGGCCACTGAAATGTTTTTCTAGCCCCTCTGAACAGAGATTGTGAAACTCAAGAACCACGTGTGTGTTTGTATGTTTGTGTGTGTGGGTGGTGAGATGCAGGTGTGTGGTTAAAAGTGCACCTTCCCATGCAAAATTGAACTATAGTTATGTGTAGTGGAAAAAGAAAGAAAATATGGGAAAGTAGAACTGAAATGGGAATTTCAAGGGTATTGAAAAATTAGTGGAGAGGGCTATGAGTTAAATCTACAGCTGTGCATGAGCTGTCAAACATAAAGCCTTCTGCACCCCAAAGGTCTGCCATTAATATCTTTCCCCTGAACATACTTCAGGCTATTAAAATAAACTGTAATTTATGTAAAAAAAAAAAAGAAATTATGGAAGTGCAAACTTGACCTTGCACATTAAAATATAAATCTTTTAACATAAGCATTACATCATGAATATAGATAACCCGGTAAATTGATCGTTGCACTTATGCCTAGTAAATGAGGCCAAGAGAAATTAATACTAAGAACAGTATATATTACCTCCCTCTACTTTCAACACACAAAAACTAGAAACCTAATACAGCTCATATCTTCAGCTTAAAAAAGAAGCACCAATTATGCAGATTAAACGTCACTGTCAACATATTTGCCTGTTCTTCAATCCTGGAGACTTTCTTCCAAGCTTGAGCAAAGATGAATAAAAAACTGGCAAAATAGCAAATAGTTAGGAATGAAAAAATAGCAAAAAGATTGAAGAGAAGCGAAGAGAGAGACAGAGGTTGAAAGAGATGAAAGATCTGCTTCAAAAGCCACAGGTTTAAAAAGTGCTGAATCAGCATTGCTGAATGCTTACACTGGAGTGCGCAAAACTACACATACTGCAGAACGATAATGACATAGTTGCAGCGATGTAATTACATTATTACTACAATTACATCAGAATAGGAATCAAATGTAACTCAAAAAAGGTACTGGACAACTGTAATTGAACTCATCAGTTACATTGAAACCCGGCACCATGTTGTGTAAACAGACCTCGTGGCTTATATTCTTATTCTATAATTTTCTATGTTTTTACAGGTTTCTCTGTGTTACTATATTGTACTAATATTTGCTATATGAATGAACACATGTGGAATTAT
The DNA here is from genome assembly GCA_024362625.1 of Silurus asotus. Lineage (NCBI taxonomy): Eukaryota > Metazoa > Chordata > Actinopteri > Siluriformes > Siluridae > Silurus > Silurus asotus. The sequence goes on from MU551660.1 coordinate 2,650,463, forward strand.
AGATGGAATTTTATACATAACAAAAAAGTGTGAAACAACTGAAAAATGTCATATTCTAGGTTCTTCAAAGTCGCCACCTTTTGCTTTGATTACTGCTTTGCACACTCTTGGCATTCTCTTGACGAGCTTCAAGAGGTAGTCACCTGAAATGGTCTTCCAACAGTCTTGAAGGAGTTCCCTGAGAGATGCTTGGCACTTGTTGGCCCTTTTGCCTTCACTCTGCGGTCCAGCTCGCCCCTAAACCATCTCAATTGGGTTCAGGTCCGGTGACTGTGGAGGGCAGGTCATCTGGCGCAGCACCCCATCACTCTCCTTCTTGGTCAAATAGCCCTTGATGCCTTCAGTGTGAATCTACAAATTTCATAGTCATGAAAATAAAGAAAACTTTTTGAATGAGAAGCTGTGTCCAAACTTTTGGTCTGTACTGTATATATATATCTCAAATCCAACCAAAGGGCTGGGCCTAAAATAATAACTGGTGTCATCCTTGGTTAGTTTTAAAAGGCTTAACTAGTCTTTTGGCCAGAAGAATTGTTTTGTGCTTAGCAATGTAATGATTAAGTGTTTGTGTTGAAACTCATGTCAAACAAAACATAGAGAATATTTTTGTACTATAATACATTTATATTAAAGATTACTAATATAGTCTGCATATGTTTATCATTCCCCTTTGAGAAACCTACTTAGATAAAATTCATTTTCATTAAAGTGAAAAAATACAAAATGATTTTCAAATGGACTATGGACCATATTGTGATCAGGTCCTTTGTGAGTGAGGGGGCTGTAGTAGTGTTTTTGTAACAAGATATATGTGCCGATTCGGAAGGGAAGAGCTCCCTTGCGTTATGGCCTTAAACATTTCTACAGACCTGAACAGAAGCTCACAAAGTCGTCTGACTGATCTAAACAAGAGAGTGAGCTACCATGAGGGAATATTCCAGATGAGTTCTCCATCGCATGCTACATTTTAGAACGTCTGATATTCTCTGGTGTGCAGTCTTTGAGGCAGCACACCAAAGATTATATTATTTAAAATATCTTATTTGAACTTTGCACAAAGACAGGGGGAAAAAAAGGCAGTACATTCAGATACCAAGAAATGTTTGCTCACCTCTGGTTTACCTCAGAGTACGTTTTTGCCCCAGGCAACAATCTGCCTAAGTAAATGGCCTTATTTTAAGTCTTGGTCACATAATCAATTATTAACCTTTAGCAAAAGTTAGTGTTACACAAGCTACAAGCTTAAATCATCACAACATACCTAAAGGATCGCTTTCTTTCAGGAAAGTGTTACATATATACACTATATGGATAAAAGTATTGGGATACTTGACCTTTTATACCAAATATAGTTCTTCCCCAAACTGCAAACACAAAGTTGGAGGCATACAGGCATGCAGTAGCATTTACTTTTCTCTTCACTTCACTTCAGGATGACAATACCCCTGTGCACAAAGCCAGCATCAGGAAGATATGCTTTACATAGGTTGAAGTGGAAGATCTTGAATCCCTAAGTTTAGAGCTCTGACCCCAATCTTTCGTACAATCACCAGACATCTGATCACGTACACATGTGACCCTCTAGCATACACACTCTGTATACCATGACTGCCAACAAATCACTGCAAAGTCTTACCCTTGCTTTTATCAGTTATGCAACGAATCCATTCACTGTTGTGTTTTGGCTATTTGATTTTGACCTTGTTTCTGCCTGGCTCTAATTTCACTGTTTTCCCCAATTGCTTAAATTTCCTGTCTGTTAATTTTCAGGATTTTCATTAGTTCACTAAGTCTCTGCATTTGCAGCAAAGACAGTTAGAGTTACAGCTAAAACAGCAAAGTATTTAACTAATAATCAGAGCTCAGCATTAAATTCTGACGCTAAAATACAAAAAAAATGATCTGCTGCACTACCATGTCTCATATAATAATAAAAAAAATTAGTCACAATGTTTGTTGATAATATTTGGGCTTCGGTGTGATTCAAATCACACTAACTTTTTTATTTCATTTTGCTTTATTCAAATCTTTAAAAAACTTTCAATGTATGTAGAAGAGGGCAGATAGTGCTTTCCTCTGTGATGCAGCATGTGCAACAGTTACTTTGGCAAATATGGGTTTGTCCACTGTTAATTGTGGTATAAAAGTGTAAATCTGAGTAGACAGAAGGAATTGTTAGGTGACCACATTGGGGGAAAAATAGGGGGAAATTGGTCAAGGCAGCAAAAGGTTACAGTTGTGGACTGCATTTTATTATTACATCTTGTTTATGGTGTATTGTCTTGTGTATGCTGTAGAGCCTTTAAAATAGTTGTTAAAGGTAGCTTGCAGTATTTAAATAAATATATGTTCGATTTCTTCGTGCTTATGTGCATGTCTATTCCCGGACCATTTTATTGCAGTGAATACAAAGCTAGCATGCAGAACAAGCATTCTCAATTCACCCTTTTCTTCCACCCACAGTTTTAAACAACATAGTAGGTGAAATAGTGAATAGTGTGTGTCTGTGGTGACACATAATGAACAGGTGTCTCATCCACAATATGCTTTCCCAGTGTTTCCAAGATCTACTACAACCCTAGTATAATGTTATTACAGAAAAAAAAATAAAATAATGAAATTAATTAAAACACATATACAGTGCAACTTTGATACTTGTGGGGGTTACGTTATATGACCCCCCCGCGAGTAACAAAAAATCACGAGGTCTTGACTCTCCTTTTCATGGTTCCTTTTTCAAGGGGAATTGTACTGTACTGTACTGTAAACTCAACAAAATAGTGAATTACCTTTTTTTTTATTTACTACTTTACATGAATAATACAATAATAAAATAGTTTTTTAAACATTTGTTTTGTAGTTTATTAGTGCAAACTTGCACGGCTTCTGATTTTTCACAAGTTACTCCAAATAATATGGTTCCAAATAAATGCCAAGGTCGTGAGTTTCGATGTATTCCACTGTATTACTTTTTTTAAATTAGAAAGAATGTTTTAACAAATATTTAAGGAACATAAAGATAAAAAATATACATATACATAATATAGTCCATCTTCCAGAAGGAACTTATTCAGATTTATTATTTCTCATTTAGACTTTTTTTTTTTATTATCAGCTGAACAAGTGCCTCTCAATCATTTAGAATGAGGAACTGTAATCAGCAAATTACAAACACATCTGGATGTGACACTGTGTGTACACAAATCTTATCTAGACATACTGCAGCCAGATCTCACACAAAATATTTCATACAAACTGCTAAGCAGGATAGACTGATTACAATACGTTTTCATCTGTTTTAATGCCCAAACATTTTAAATCTAACAAGAGCCATCTGAAATTCCACAAATGATCATAACAGCTTTTGTTCTTTGTTTTGCAAGGTCAGGTAAAGGTTCAGTCTGGTAGACTTTAGCATTGTAGTATTGTGGTGGCCATTGTGGAACCACATATTACAGACCGCTGGTCACTAAACCAATGAGGATGCCAGCAAACACAAGGTTCCTAGCAGACACCAAATCCATCTCCTGAGTGTCTCACTCGGGCCAGATTAAAGACAGTTGCGTGCTAGAGAGCTCATCTGTTTCAGTAAAAAATAAATCTGTACACCATTTGTCCATGAATAGTTCGTTATTCACTTTTCAGCCAATGTTCAAGCAACATTTAATGATATTAGGTTTTCGAAGCTTGTGAAATCCAATGATTTTTTTTCCCACAGAGACAAAAAGTTGTCGTTCCCATAAACATGTAAATTATGTACACGCTTTATATTTTACACAATTGATTGATACAATAGGTTTTGGAACATTTACAAGACTTATGTACTCACTAACCTGATGAGCCAGTCACAGAATATATTACCATACATTCAATATATATTGAAAGCACTCACACATTTATAGGCAACCGAAGCAACCCTTCAAAAATATACTTTTCCGAAGCAAAGACAGTTTATTCAAGTGAGTTTTGGCCGCCACAGCACTTACAAAGCTACTTTAGAGAACACTGGCTACTTCACTCAGCCTTTATGCCACACTACTGAGAGCAAGAAAGCAGGATATGAGGGATCCTCTTCTAAAGAGCTCATCACATCGTCTGTTGATCTTGGCATTGTAGAATAAACAATATGGAGGAAAAGGTGCAGCTGAATGGTCTCAGAGAGACCATATTTGACACCAGTATTAGAAAATATACAGTTGCAACTTTAAAGTGTTACCTGTTTCTAATATTACAGTCAGTAGATACCCTCAGGTCTGACTGACTAATAGACTGAGTTTGTTACAAAATCTAGAAAAAAAAAAGACAAATATTCCAGTGTTCCTAAATAACGATTTTATAGAAACATATACGACTACTTTTGCAGAAAACTAAATTACCTCCAAGAAAATGACACTAACCAGGAGCCTTGGCATTCAAAACTTCAATAAAAAGCCAGGACATGATTCAACATAACCCAGTTATTAGTAATAAAAATTGAACAGTCCACCTGATCTGACAGTAAACCAATTGCAAAACATAGATGCAAAAAGACCACCACGGTAGAATGAAAAGCACTGGGCAGAACCTCAATAATGCATTAGGACTTATTAAATAAAACATCGGCAGCACATTAGTACCGGCAGTCCAGCTGAAGACAAACACAATGTTTTACGGGAAAGTTTTATAGTTTAGAAAGACTTAAATTCACAAATGATGCGTACATGGCCTCAATAAACATTCCAAGTGCTGGTGATCACACGTCATTGTTTGATGCAATTCCAAAGGCCCTGCTAATTCAAAAGAAAGTAACATGTTTTATAGGCCTTTAAAAAGAATGTCTCCCTGTTTTCTTGTACAAATCATGAACAAAACATTGAAACGTGAGACAATAGGAAACCTCATTTTACTGCCACGTGAATGTGCATGTCTCAGCAGCTTTTAAGAAGTGGATCCGGTAAGCATTAACATCTGAGTGGGGTTAACAACTCTACCACCAAAGGAGTCACTACATGTCTTGCATCATCTGAGAGCCAAAGAGAGGAAAAAGAGGATAATGGGCAGAGGATAAAGAAGGTATAGACACAGAAAAAGTGTGTATGGCTTTTAAACTGTTCTAATGTGAAAGCACAAAGGTTTTTAAACACCCACTGAGCCCAAACAAGTGTTGCAATATCTTTAATCACCGAAGGCTATTTCTTTTAAAGGAGTTCTCTTACATCTTATCCATTGTGTACTCTTATTTCTAAGCACACTTTCCACCAGCAGATGTCACTGTAATTAGTCATTCACTTTCTAATTGCTTATTGTTTTTTCGTCTACATAATCACTTGCCGTCCGGTTCCTTATTGCGAAATCTTGTAAATCACTTGTGTTGTGTACGTTTTGCGCTTTCTCTGTTTGCCTGATACTTGTTTTGCAACCTCTTGCTCACTTTTGATTGCTTTATTGTTTGTTTGTTTGTTCCTGGTGGTCTAGTGGTTAGGATACAGCGCTTTTACCGCTGCGGCCCGGGTTCGGTCCCCAGTCAGGGAACCAACCCCAGCCATTAGGGTTGCACAAGCCTTAGTGCCGGTCTCAAGCCCGGATAAATGGGGAGGGTTGCGTTAGGAAGGGCATCCAGCGTAAAAACATGTTCCAAATCAAACATATGGATGGTCCACTGTGGCAACCCTTAATGGGAGAAGCCGAAATAAAGTTTTATTGTTTGTTTGTGTCCTTGGTTTGTTTGACCATTGCTGGACTAATGATATGGCCTTTTATTGAACTGTGCGTACAGGTCCTCACTTTACTTACGAGTTTGGTTCAGTGGTTCATTTGGTGTACCTACTTCATGCATAGTGTTTTCATTCCATGCCCTGTTGACAAATAAGGGAATGAATAAGTGAATTGATGTATACATGACTGAATGAATGAATGAATGATCTCTTACTCTCAAAGAGCACAGATCATCTGAGACTCATTGGAAACATTCCAAGTGAAATGAGGGCAGATTTTTGCAGCCATTAATAAACCCTGATTTAAATATCTTAAGGTGGAGGATTCATGCTGTTTCAGCTGCATTACCTCACTAATTATTCAGTGCTGTAAAATCACACGTCAGGTCGGTTTGTAAGCCTTTGGAAATGACATCAAATAGACTGTTAGATGGCCTGGCAATAAATGTTGCACAGATATCTTAAACCACATATGGTGTAGAGAGCCGTTAGCCAATCCTATTAGCATCACTGCGGTAATGAGCAGGATTCAGATTTTTGTTTATAGTGTTCCCTCTCTGTGATTTGCTGTCTTGGCTGATTTCTCTCAGTACACCAATCCTCTCATGATGATCAGGTCTGAAGTCTACACTTGAATTTACATTATTCATGTGATTTTCTGGCTTGCATATGTCCCCCCTGCTGTTTATGAGCTTATCGGTTGCAAAATCTGGAAGGATTCTCTCTGCCTTCCTGCAGGCCAGAGTGACATTTGCATTGGAAGATTTAGATATGAAGGAGGAACTCTGTTTGCAGCTGGCTGTTTTTTGCTCATACATATCTTTGGAGCTCTTGAACATGAGCCAATTTATACAAATAGGTTTTGTTATTGCTCATTCTAAAATTGCTTAGCCCAACCATCTGGATGCCGCCCACCCAGAATGGCCCTGATCTCCTCGTATTGACAGCGGAGGGCCACCAAAACAAAGGCACATGGCATGGAGGTGGGATAAACCTCTTAACCGCCTTTGTGAAGTAAGGCTTTTGATTTTTTTTCCTCTTCATGTCACGTTTGAGACCTTTCAGGAACACTTGAAAGCAGTGCAGTGGAGAAAGCAGTTCTAATGAACAACAGGTCCTCAGTGCTTCAGGCCAAGCAAAGAATGTTTATTTAGATGGATGAGCCAAGAGCTGGCCAGCTGGTTTGAGTTGTGAACAATACTGAAGATTTAGAACACATATGGTTCGCATTATAACAACTCTCTTTCTTTCTCTGTATCTACCCGCTTTTCATTTTCTTTCTATATCTACACCCCCATGCACTTTCTGCATAACACGCTCTCATACAGTGCTCCCACACTAAAGCTTAAAAAAAAACATATGTACGGACAAACACACTTACACCAAGTTGAATTATCAGATCGTCTTGCATGCTGCTTTTGATTTCCTGAGAATCCTGCCTCAACTAAAAAGCTCTGCTTCCATTTCCTTTCGCCCATTCATCAAGTCCCTGGTCACATATGTATCTCTCTATCACTACATGTTTATAGGGCCTCCATTACTATTAGAAATCAGACAACACGTTTTATTATCAGAGGCGAGTCAGTGTGTTACTATCGGTTAATTTTTATTATATGAAATACTATATGTCAGTTCAACAAAACACATCTTCATTCACCCTCCCAATCCTTGTTCCCTTGGGTTGGTGACATGAGACCCCTAACCTCTGTAACTTACATAAACAAAAGCACACTTTATTTAACTAATTAGATAATTTCTGACAAACAAAGTGAAGGTAGATTGCTGGAGGTGTAAAAAATAATAATATGCAAGTGTATGAACTTCTGCTCTTTAAATCTTTTTGTTTTTTTTGTCGAAAGAAGATTTGGAGCAAAGGGAGTCGCTTTGACCTGTTGGTCACACTGTCATTTCAGATTTATTAAAGACATCTGAAAGAAGGTTATTCCTGGTCAGGATCGAAGATTTTCAGTTGTTAATCTTATGAAGCGAAACTTATTGACTTATTGGCATAAATAGACATGGGGGGGAAATGGAATTTGGCTGTTTTTCCTCAAAGTGTTTAAAGCAGATTAATTTGTTCTTAGGGGACAGCAGGCATAAATCACTGAATTCCAGATGAATGTATTTGTATTTAGCATAAGAATTACACTTTATGGGCAGATCACCTCCTGACCTACCATTACTGTATGTGCTCAATATTTTGGTACATACAAAATAACCTTCACTCTTGTGGGCTTTTGGAGAATAGCTGTGGGAATTTTTGTTCATTCTACCACATGAGCGTTACTGAGTTCAGGCACTGGGGTTGGCTGAGGTGGCCTGTCGGTATTTCAGTTAATCTTAAGGTATTTATTGGGCTTGAGGCCTGGGCTTACACTCCTAACTTGGCAAACCATATCTTTGTAGGCCTTGCTTTGTGCAAAAAGGCATTGTCCTGCTGGAAGAAGCTGCTGCAATAGGTTGAGATTAGAAATGTACACCAGGATTGGGAGAAATTATTTCCGGCACAACTATAATACACCATGATATACCTTTGTGACAATTACCTTTCTTCAAAATGTACATGCTATGCCACCATCTCTATGCTTTTTCTTAAGTACTGAACTTCGGGACATCAGATGTTGTCACCTTGATATGTTTGAACTGATTGTATCGAACTGGTGATCAAACAGAAACAGTCAAAATCAACCATTCACACTAATTAATCCTGTAGCAAACCTGTACTGACCTTTCATGAGCATCTATTCAATAGCAATCATTACACTTTTGTCATGTATTTAATACTGTAATCTATCTTGGTGTGTTGTTTGTGTGTCTGCGAATTCTGGCTCTAACATTTTTTCAACATCAGCTAAATCACAAAAGTTCAGAATTGATCTCTATTATATAGAATGTGCATAAGAATAATAAAAAAAAAACCTGTACAAAAATCTTTGTAATGACAAATGTGTAAACCAATATGAAACAAATTTAAGAGAAAGAGAGAGAGAGAGAGAGAGAGAGAGAGAGAGAGACATCTGACATCTTGGATCATATATGACATTAAATTAGCAATTTATTACTAATATGTTACAACATACAACCTTTTTTTTACAGCAGGGTTCCTGAACCTGGTACTTAATGCCCACTGTCCTGCTTGTTTTCCAACTAGCCTTGCACTACCCACTGCTGCTCAGTCTGAGAAACATAGCAGGGCAGTGGGCCTTGAGGACCAAGTTTCTGAACCCCTGGTTTACAGGGAAAAATACTACAGGAATGTAAATCTGCTTCACCTGCAGAATACAGAAACTGCAACTTTACAAAATGTGTCATCTGTAGAACAATTTCAGTCCTAACAACACTGGACACAAATATGACAAGAAATATTATATACAAAATGTATAAAAATATTTGCTCCAATAAGTGCAATCTAATTATGCCACACAATAATCAAGGCATGGGCATGAAAAACTTTACTGCAAGCTCATTCTTCAGCTTTTGAACCTTTGTTGGTAGCTCACTTTGACGTAAGTTCAGCATTACCTGCTGAATGAAGGTAACAGTGTTATTAATGCACTTTCGGTGTTCCAGGTCAAGTGCGTAGGTAAAGCCAAACAAGAGGCACATAGCTTGAGGCAAATCGGTGAGTGCATCCATTACAAGGATGATACCAATTTTTGCGGAGGGTGGTGGTGATGCTGGACTTGCAGCTCTGTTGTCCTCATAGCAGAGGATTCCCATTGAAATGTCTAAGGATTCATCATTAGGCTTTTTCATAGTGTGAGAGACCAGACAAAAAGATGCTATTCAGGTCAACAGTGATTTGTCTATAGTTAGTTGTAAGGCCTTCTTTAATATTACAAAATAGTGTGACTAAATCAGCCATGCACTTCACAAGTCATAAGACTGTTCTTAGATTTTGTTCTGTGAATTATATTGCTTTGGAAGGGACAGTGAATAGTTACCTATGACTTCATTGTTGTTTTGTCCACCTGCGACGATGTTGATTTTGTACACCCTATGTGTCTTTCTAATTCTGCTTGCTCTGTCATCTAAACTAAAACATTTAAACATTTAAAAATAAAATACATTAAATTCTTAACTACTGTCACTACACCTTATGTGGAACAACATAAGTTGAGAGCTATTGTTAAAACACCATTTTGCTATTTCCAAATGCTGAGCATGGATTATAGTCAACCTCAAATTTACACAAGTTAAATTTTTTACATTTCTAACTAGAAAAGTTTCAAAGGTTTCTAATTTGTAATACTTAAACATAGAACACAACTCACCAAGAAAATAGCGTCCTCTTAACTGCAGTCAACTGCAGTTACTATAGGTCAAACTTGTGAAAAACTGAAAAATGCAAATTAATTGTTTTTTCAACAGCATGTTACTGCAGGTACCTCCAAGGAGGAAGTAAATTGCAGGGGGAAAAACATTTACTCTTTGAAAATAAGAAAAAGAGTATTTTTTTTGAATTTGCCAAGAAGCAAGCCCAGACTAGTCTTGAGTCTTGAACCAATCACAACCTGGAAAAGTGCTGCAGCCCTGAAAACAGATATTGATTATTGATATTTTGAGTTTGTTATACTTACAAAAATGAGGACAGATATACTGTCCCTCCTCTGCACATGTCCAAACCATCTCAATTGGGCCTCTCTCACTTTGTCTCCAAAATGTCCTACATGTGCTGTCCCTCTAATAAACTAATTTCTAATCCTGTCCATCCTCATCACTCCCAATGAAAATCTTCAACTCTGCTACCTCCAGCTCCACCTCCTGTCTTTTACTCAATGCCACTGTCTCTAATCCATACAACATCACAGGTCTCACCACAGTCCTATAAACTTTCCCTTTCACTCTTGCAGATTTACCCACAAATCACTCCTGTCACTCTTCTCCACTCACTCCACCCTGCCTGCACTCTTTTCTTCACTTCTTTAACAAACTCTCCATTACTTCGCACTGTTGACCGCAGGTACCTGAACTCCTCCACCTTCTCCATCTCTTCTCCTTGCAACCACACCACTCCACACACCTACTCTGTCTTACTCCTACTGACTTTCGTTCCCCTTCTCTCCAATGCATATCTCCACCTCTCCAGGCTCTTCTCCACCTGCTTCCTACTCTCACCACAAATCACAATATTGACCGCAAACATCATTGTTCCTTGGAGACTCCTGTGTGACCTCATCCGTCAACCTATCCATCACCACTGCAAATAGAAAAGGGCTTAGAGCCGATCCTTGATGCAGTCCGACATCCACCTTGCACCAGTCTGTTATTCCTACTGCACACTTCACTGCTATCACACTGTCCTCATACATGTCCTGCACCACCCTCAGATACTTCTCTGACACACCTGACTTCCTCAAACAATACCACAACTCCTCTCTTGGCACCCTGTCGTATGCTCTCTCTAAGTCCACAAACACACAATGCAACTCCTTCTGGCCTTCTTTATACTTCTCCATCAACATTCTCAAAGCAAATAATGCATCTGTAATGCTCTTTTTCTGTATGAAACCATACTGTCGCTCACAGAATACTAATACTGTCCAAGTAATAATAAAATGATTGTTTGCGTAGAAACAACTTTTAGGTTAACAGTGCATGAAGCCAATGACAAATCTCCCTTGGAAGGTGTTTTACTGCAGCGGTCTCCAAGAATCATGCATCATGATGACATTTTGAATAATCCAAACAACAGAGGGAAAAACATTGCCGGTTTCATCACCACTGGTGTTATCAGAGCTAAGCAAAGTTTTATATATATATATATATGGGTGTGCCTTTTCTCCATGTTTACTATGACATAATGTTGGACTTGCCAGCAGTTGCACAGTAAAACTACTGTGATATAATGCTCATTTTCAGCACTCTCTTTCTTTTTATACATCATGTAAAGAGAGTAAGGGGTGATGTCTTTTCAGCTTTTTCTTGGCGTAGTCCAAGGAATTTAAAGTGTTTGTTCATGTTAGTAAATAAAGAATGTTTTTATAGATATTTGTATTCTTTTTACTTAATCTCTTTATATTGACATTGTTTTTACCCCTATGAATTCTCCTTTTCATTCACCTTATTGCCCACAATTTCTCAAATGTTTGTGGTTTAATGAGATCCTCATTCATCACTTTGTCACTGTTAGCTTGAGATGCTTCCCAGCTGCCATTCCATCAGCATGGCACCATGCAGAATGATGTCTGGGCAAAAAAGGAATGGCCTCTTTATGTCTGGCATGGAAACACCACCCTAAACCTTAAATGGTGTCATGCATCCATTTTGATTACCACATTATAAGTACTTCTGGCATAATCTTGCTTGTTAGACACTAACAGCTTTTCTTCCCTCCCACAGTGTAACAACCTAAAATAAAATTTTACAGCTTTAAAATATTAATGTGCATTCATTATAAAGAAGTATCAACTTTGTTAGTCGGGTTTTATGACATCCATCAGGTCAAATGATGGGGAAAATTACAGCCTTGTTCAGAGTAACATTTTCTCTAATAATTTCAGCTTGTTAGCTGAACGTGCAATTTTCGATAAAACTTGATGAATTAACAAAAAAATTATTAGCGTTTCAACACAATGTAATGCTTTAAGCAAAAACCACAGCAGAAATTGACTCCCCCATGACACATGCATGTGGCATTCAATATCAGATAATGGGCAGTTTTTGTAAAGTTTGGCAAATGCAGGTAGCTGGGGCAGTTCAAAGGAACAGATAAAAGGACAGTCATTTCCCTTTCGAGAGCATGGAGCAACAGGAGGTCAGGCAATGAAACACACACATGCCGAGACACACACTTCATATCTATACTGGACACTTTCACATGACCTCGGCCATCATAACAAATCCACTCCAGTGACAGAATGGAGAGAAAGTTGGCCTAAAATAACACTGATTAGAATATGAAAGTAGCATCCCTGTGAGGTACAACATAGATTGTTATTGTCAGTGACTGTTCTGGCAATAAATTATGTTTATGCTGTTGAAGGACACATTGATCCATGGCATGCTTAGATAAAGGAGACAGCCACAGTGCTCACACTCACAGCAGAGGGCACTTTAATCCACTCTATATGTCTTTCCGGAGGTCAGAGAAAAATGGTCAGACTGGTTCGAGCTTACCGATAGGCTACAGGAACTCAAATAAACACTCTTTACAACAGCGGTGAGTAATAAAACATTTTGGAATGCATACATTCTACAGTCAGCAATCAATCACCAAAACTGATAAACTGATAAATGAACGTAACGTGATCATCTGCAGTTTTGGCTTATATGCCACACAGTTGTTGATTTCTTTGCCCACCATTTTAGGTTAAATCAGATAAGCTTTCATGTCGGCTCGAGTCTGGCCATTCCCTTATGACCTCTCTCATTTCAACAAGACATTTCTGCCTTTAGATGTGCCACTCATTGAATTATTTTTGTCAAATTTACACAAAGTTGTGCAAGAAAATCTAAATATTGCCAGATCACACAACTGTACACTATATGCAGTTAATCTATTCCCTGCTGGTTTCACACCATGCCTCAGAATGAGTTACCAAAGGACTGTAACCAAGTGTACTATCAAGCTGACAATGTTTTTGAAGTGATTTCCATTGTGTAATATATTTATTAGTAGACATTTGATTTCATTTGCTGGTCAGCTGTTTACTAGGTGAGCAAACTAGCCAGTAAAAAAAAAAGTCCACATATAGAAAAAGGCATAAATTATTTATTTTTATACACAACTGCATGTATTTGACTTTGGGAAGAAACCTGAAATAACCCTGAAGCATGGGGAAGAACATCCAAACTCCTTCCACAAAGGTCAGAGGCAGGATTTAAACATTTAAAGCCCCCTCCCCCATCCCAAATAATACATATTCAATACTAAATATGTTGCTTTAACATTAAAACAATGAATAAAAAAGTAAGCAGTTATCCAAATTCCACTCCTAATGCCTGTAATTATGAAGTAAAATAAAGTCAAAATCCAGCAAAATTTACATGTGAATTATTTAGATGGTGAAGTCACAAATAAATAATTAGAACAGTTAGGCCTAGGGTTACTTAAAACACTGCTGGAATGCAGCATATAGTCCTGCTTATGTCCGTGTCTGGTTTTGTACCTAATGTTCTCTGCCACATTGATGAAGAAATATCAGAGCAAGTAATTACAGGCAGGCAGATCTATTTTGCCATTTGAAAAGTTGAACATTTTTACTATGCATGCTTGATCTGTTCTACCTCAATGTAAATGCAAAGTGGGGTTCTGTTCCAAATAGGGCTCTGAGATTCAGGTTGTGTGTTTTCTTCACTGGTTAATGCCCTATTAGTCATACATAAGCTACTTTGCAGTACACATAAACCAGTTAAATTAAATGACAAAAAAAATAAAAAAATCATTATGTTGAGTGAACCCAGATTTGACACACTTTCTCTAATGACTCACTGATTGACTTTACATACGATGATAATGAAATTATAGGTTACATTATGGAAAAAAACTATGCAGGTCTAGACATAAACACTGATATAAAATCCCAGAAATGGACCACTGGGAACAAATGAATAGTGAACATAGAGATTCTTATGTACAAACCATAAAAAAACAACCAGCAAATGTAAACTGATTATTATTAGTATGTTACATAGATTTGTACTGTATAATTTAGCATCCTAGTTTTAATGAGGGTGTAAGAGTAAGGTATTTTACTCATTAAAACCCAATTTTAACCAACAGCTGTACCTTTAAATAAATAAAAACATCCTTAGGAACTGCATTACAGTTTGTTATAATAGCTGCACCATGTGTGACCAGAAGGTAAAAACTACACAACACATTACTGGAACACAGTTGCCCAACATTATGCACATTTATTAAACAAAATCGTTGCTTGTGGAGGGTGAGAGATGTTATCAAGGACATCACCTATCCCCATCATTATCCATCAGCATAAAACTTAATGAAGTCTGAAGTCTACACTGTTGCACAAAAAGACACAAGAACAGCTGTACTAAATTAAACTCAGCTGAACTGAGACACTAAGTCACTGAGACACTGCCAACCTTCACCCAATAAGTAAACCCTTGCACTTTACTGGAATCTTTTTTTTTTTACAAGATTTATTGCATTATACTGTTACCTCTACCTCAGCCTACAGCACCGTGAATGTTATTTATTTGATTTGATCTTATTTCCAGTTGCACTAAGGATATGCACCACACTGTTTATTTTTTTACCTTGTACAATGTTACATAACTATCACACTATAAACATACTATTACATTTGATTGGACTTCATTTCATACTTAAACTCTGTTATAATAAAGTTGAACCTAACATAACCTAACCTAACCTTATTCAAAAGCCTCAGTGCTGTATATCCTCCTACATGAAGGGCTGTGTAGATCATGTTACTGTTCTTGCTAGTATAGCAAATTACAGCCATTTTTGGGGGTCAGCTAATATCAATTTACTTCCTTAAGATGAAAGCACTTAGAATGAACTTGCCAGAGAGAGCCAAGCATCTGGCTATAGAGATTTATACTGGAAAATGTGATTGTTCTAGGCACACCGATTTCTAGCTCGTTGCAGAATTCAAAGACAAACAAAAAAGTGTTTGTATTAAATAGATTGTGTGAGAGCTTTAATCTGAGTGATGACAGCAAGGGATGGTTCTTAATGACAGACTGCCTGGAGCTATGTCTATATTAATCCAGATAAATTTGAGAATGCATGTTTTCTCTACGTTTTGGCTTTCCATCCCCGTTGAGACAACTTGGATAAAAACAATTGGATATGTTTGAAAAGGGTGTTTTTGCATTGTACTGTGGACTGAGAATACAGCAATATCCAAAAATAATTATGCATTCTTAGTCATCTGATGCAGTCAGTTGCAGTCATTCAACTCAAAGCAAACAACTTTATAATTTTGGTTTACCAATAGCAATAACGTCTCCAGGTAACGTATATAACAATGGTTCCCCGAGGGAATGAGGCACTACGTCAGAAACACTTTGGGAACACTTCCGCGTTGTCCACGCTCTGAGTCACGTGTATAAGCAGTCCAATGGAAAACGCGGCTTCACCGGCAGAGTGAACAGGAAGCATAAAAGCACATGGAGTGAAACCAGTGCTAACTTCTGAAAAGGGAAGAAAGCGCTGTAGGGATGCAGGCAGTGTGGCATAGAGATGCAGCGTCTTGTTCCCTCAGGCAACCGTGGTTACATTCGTAACCTGGATTTGCTCCACTACATACGGATGGAGTCGCATAAGTGGCCTGGGATATACGCAACCTTCAAGGAGAGCAGCTTTTCTTGGGCCCACAGGAAAATCTGATGTGCCTGCTTGTACAGGAGGCAAGATCGCAGACCCCCCTTGTGGTGGAAATCACTGAAGTGTTGTCCGTACAGACCAACACATGGTGACTTCTGAGGTCTGGGAGGAAATGCCCCTGAGTTTTAAGCATGGCCAACATCTCCTGGCAGTTTATGTGCAACGTCAGATGGGGCCTCCCCCAGAGACCTTGAGGGGTGAGGCCACTCATGTCATGTCTGTCGTAAGCATTATGCGATGCCTAGGAACTCCCAGCACGTGGCCTTGGGACAGGCACGCCGGATCTCTCCACACATCTGAGGCACATAGGGCTCCTTGATCGTACTCTTTTTGGCTCAACCCTATTTCCTTCAAGAAGGCAAAAAATGAGGATGTTGGACCGCCAGCTGTTCTGATTAAGCCAGTATTAACCAATCATCGCTATAATTTAGAATGCAGATGCCCCGAAGCCTCTGCAGAGCCAGTGCCACATCCGCACTCTTTGTAAAGTATGCATCCTTCAGATCTATGGTCACAAACAAGTCCTCAGACCTGATTTGAGACACAACCTGCTTCAAGGTCATCATCTTGAACCTGAGTCTCAAAAGTGAGCGGTTCATCTAACACAGATCCACTATAGGACACAACCCCCCATCCTTTTTAAGAACTATGAAGTACAGACTGTAAAACCTGGACTCTCTTTCTGATGGAGGGACCACCTTGATGGCCACCTTCCTCCTACCACTTCCTGCTCCATGACCAAAGAAGGCGTGTGCCCAACCAGGGTTGGGGACACCCCGTTGAACCAGGACGGGCAAGAAACCTGGAAGAAACCACCGATTGGTGTGCTTCTGAACCTTGTGTTCGGGTGCTGGACCCGGCAGGTGAGAGAGGTCAAAGGGACGAGCCCATCTCAAACCCCTCTGTCCATTTGTGAGCCCAAGGTCCTTAAACGCTGTTTTGCCTCAGTGAAAGCAGGGCCAGAACCAAGAGGGATGGGAGCACCCTCCTCAAACAGTGCGAGTGCTCCCTCAAGAACCAACTAAGCATGCTTCGCTCCCAGACAAGCAGCAAAAAGCTTGTGCTTTGTCTTTTTAAATGCTTTCATTCTGTAAAGAAAATAACTTTCCTACCTTACCGGACAAACACACAAAGCTCTTCCTGAAAATCAGAAACTGGTGCTGTTTTCACTACATGTGCTTTTATGCTTCCTGGTCATGACGTCAACTTTCCATTAGACTCATTAAACACGTGGTTCAGAGCGTTTTTATAAAATCTTTTCCTCAACATTGCTGCATCAATTCAAAGAGAAGGCAAGTAAATAAGTGTCCGACAGCATTGACGCAGATTCTTGCATTTTTTTTAATGCATTCACATAATAATTCTCATAATAAATGCACGTAGTAATGTTCCAATGTGGACGAGAGGTTTTGGAAAATATTTACAAATGTAGTGTAGTCATTTTAAAACAAAAGCGAAAAAGTTATCATCTCCATACAATTTAATGATGTAGCATGAGATTATTGCAGATTACAGATCATCAACAGAGTAATTGAATAATTCAAAAGCTCATCAGTTAAAAGCATGAGGCTTACCAACACCAAACTTCCACAAGCAGTGGTCATTCATCTTTAGATCCTAAAACTGAATGTCTTTTATTTGACTCGTATATAAAAAAAATCGCAGATTTCAATTATTTCAGTAAACCTGCTCCACGTCCTTAGAATTCATGATGTGTGACCGGCTGTAACTTTTGCATTCATTGCCGTTTCAAATTTTTACTGCTATAAATCAAACCTATTGTAGATTATTTCTTATAAGATGCCTGATGTTAAAGAATGGGCCATGAAATAAGGGGAAATGCAGATTATTTACAGTGTACGTGTAAAAACAAAGACACTGAAAAGACACCGGAAAGATTAACACAACGTGATTGTACAAGCTGAGCATGAAAGACAACATGACACAATGAGCACAATGCAAGAGGAGACAAATGCTAATTATCCATGAATGTGAAACAGGTGCAAAGAAAGTCACAAGACGATTCATTAGGGTGCAGTGGCTCATGGGTCTATGTTAAAGTGATATTTAGAATTTCTATATGAATTTGCATATTAATTTGGATTTGCATAAAACAGGATTTTAGGAGAAAACACCCCATACCTGGCGATAAAGCTCTTTCTGATTCAGATTTTTTAAGGGCTTACAATACAAACAGAATATGACATTTGCCCTTAATTTCCGAACACACAGATTTGTTACAGTAAAAATTATAAATGCTTATGACTACTAGCATACTGGTCAAATCGCTAAAGGGATTCAGATACAATAGAAATCAAACCCAGTAGAATTGTTCATTAAATATATAGTATAGTATTTAATAAATTGTACTTGTGTTTTGTGCTGTTTTATAAGTAAAATATTGTAACAGTACTAATATAATAAATGGTGTCATTCATGTCCTGAACTATTGCCATACAGGGATCTCCTTGTGGTTTCATGACTCTTGCACAGCGGAGTGTCTTAAAAATGAGGATATCATTCTCAGGTTGCAAATCTGTGCAGATCTCTGTACTCTTTTAAGTGGTGCAGGATGTCAGGGTCAGCATCCACCAATCCAATGGACAGGATTCTGGTAATGAAGAGAAGCTCTTTTTCACTGAGGTCCTTCTATTAGAGAACAAAACCCAACATAATTTCACCCATTTCATTTTTTAATACAATTTCAATTGAAAATACTTGAGCAAACATCAACCAAACATCCACAACCTGCAGCTTCCAAAGTTGCATGTACATGTACACAGAAAGGCACTTAAATGGTTTCCATGTAGAAGTAGGCTATAAAATTATATAAAACTCCAAAAACTTTGTCTGCCAATGTACAAAAATATGCATTCCGTCTAATTTGGAGGAAGCTTATGTAGCCATTCTCTAAACCAACTGAGCTGCATTTCAGTTCATGAAAAGGAGACAGAAGAAAGAAACCCTAAACAAACAATAACTAAAAGACTGTGGTACCATCCTGGAAAAGGCACATAATAAAAAGACAGTTTGGGAATATTAGTGGGCCACCGGTCTAATAATGTTATTGAAGGAATATAGAACTTGATATTAATGTTACACCGCATAAACAAAAGTTTGTTGACACATGACTGTAAATTCTTTATGTGCATTTTGAACACTAATAGCCCCCATTGTTATGCTGGGACAGGTCTGGGTCTCTAAATTTAAGTGAAAGAAAAATTTAATTTTACTAGATCCTATGCTACTACAAGACATCCTATATAACTGTTTGGGGAACAACGAGATATGGCTGAAAATGGCTGATATTCACATAGAGTTTATACTTTAATATATCCGTTAAATATCTGCCTAACTAAAAGAGCAGGTGGTCTGCCAACTAAGGTGTACAAGGTGGACATAATTTGTATGTCATATTTTTGGCTAAGGATTGAGCATATATATATATATATATATATATATATATATATATATACATATACATATATATAGGTGAAATATATATAGAAAAATTCAATAGACTATTTGAAGTGAACCAGAAGTCAGATTACCTTTTTTTTCTGAGTAATATCCTTCTCCCATTTTTGCATCCCCTGATAGAAAAATATTAATATTTAGAATTAATAACAAATCTGTGTGGGGGTCCAGAAGACCTAAGGTCTAAGACCACTAATGTAAATGCTTTTGTTTGATGCTCTATTTCATTTGAACATGAATAATATTTTCTATAACATCTTGTAAAATGTAAAAATGTGAAATATTCAATGAATTATTTTCACACACACACACATATATAGCTTAAATTTGAAAGAGACATCTTGAATATCAATCTAGATATATAAATATAATCAAGATGCTTTTTTCGGCTTGTTTGTTTTCATTTCGGTATCTTTTTGTTTTATTTGTTAATTTAATTAAAAGTTAAAGTCAATCACAGGTATAAAAAGTAAATAAGCAAGCCAGCAAGTAAAAAAAAAACATTTTTATTTCTTGAAACAATTAATCTACTTACCTGACTAACACCCATTGACATGCACGTTACACACAACAGGCAGCAAATAATCTACAGGAAAGAATCTGTTTACTGTAAGTCAAGATCTTTAACACATTATTTTCCTCCTGTGCACCTCAAGGACTCAGCATACACAAATATAATTCTTTACTTGGAGGTTATAATCCTCTAATAATTATAATGTAATAATATACAAAGTTTGAAAGATGGTTGATTTCATACTGACATTTGAGATAAATATTAGCAACATACACTTTATAATTCTGAAGCTATCACATGTTACTGGCTCAGTTTATTACAAATGATCTTATTAGTAATATATGTACAATGCCTTGTGTCTACATCAAGAATACAGTCATGTTAGCTAGTGTACACAGTTTTATAAAAAAAAACTGTGTCAAGTTTGATTGGTTCATTGTCTGAGCACACAAAATCAGATCATACAAGGGCACGCTTAGCATCAGTGAGTTGCTACTCTAGATAATCTAGACCCTCTTCAAAGCAAAATAATCAGTGTGCTCTAATATAATGATCATATGTGCACCTTACACACTGCATGTAAGACGAACTCCTCTTAACTTTTGCTATGCACTTAAATTATTTAGATCTTACACACACTACTCACACTTACATGGAAATACCATTCAGTCAGTACATAGGCACTATCCCAGTACAGAGGCAACACTGGTTGAAGTGGTAAATAGCCTACTTTTAATGTTTGATCAAGGTTGTGTCTCCTTGCTTGTGTTGCTTGACCGTAGAGAAGGTTTCTAAAACTATGAATTACGACGTTCTTCTATTTTGACTAGTTTTTGAAGGTAAGAGAATATGTTTTCTGGCCCAGGGAATGTTATCAGATTGTAGACTATCAAAGTAAATAGTGCCTTCTCTATACATACAGAAATAACATCGAAATAAAATACAACACGTCTATGCGATTTCTGAAACGTATTCTCTGAGTCACAGTGTTAAATTTCAATGCCGATGACACACGGCTAAAAGTTTCAACAAAGCCACATGACACACGGTGGATTCAAACATAAGGAGTGTGTAAATGCTGAGTAACTTCCTCCTGCTTAATTCAAAAAAGACAGAAGTACATTTACTAAGACCACAGGCATCTAAAAGCAAGCTTCTTAATTATATAACCAGATGGCTTTTCAGTTACATAGTATGCAGCTGCATTGTAAAACTTTTGCCTTCAGATTCCTATTTGGAGTAGGAATTTGAGTAGGACTGTAACAAATATCGCTGAGGTAAGAAAAAGGTTGTCACTGTTTGTCACTAACTTAGTCCAAAAAAAATCAAGAAAAGTTGTCTTTCTAGAACCAGAAGATTTTATCACACCACTTATGCACACTCACTGAATTGGCTCCAGTAAAATTTTACAATAATTACAAAATACTAATCTCGCACCACAGTGCTTAAGTGATCTTTCATGATCCTGCTCCAATCAAAGGATGCAGGTAATTTATTAGTACGTAGAATAATTAGGACTACAGCCTGTTTTGAACAGCCAAATATAGTACGGCACAGTCTGGCAGAATATTTCACTTCCCAGAACACAATGCAGCTTACAGACACGGCTGCCATTGACTACAATCCTCATCACAACACTCTACCATAAAGTTCACAGTCACCTAAATTTTAATCAGCACAACCTTTTGGATTTGCCTTTGTTTGCTGATCACTCTCTCTCTCTAATGCGCATTTCTGTTTAAATATTGTGTTTCATGCTTTCGAGCATTTGCATCGCTTTTCAACTCTGTTCCACACCAGTCTCAAGGTGCTCCCAAACCTGGGTTCACCTTCTGTCTCTAACCAAAGCTCGCATTTTCTTCTTGCACTTTTCCCATATCACACGTCCTCTAAAACCAGTTTAGAGACAAATGCATGCCTAATCAGTTCTCACTACTCCTTTTGCTCTCTCTGCCTCTTTCTTAGTCGATGCTGAGAACCCTTAGAATGTAACGCCCAAAAATGGAAGGAGTTTGGTGAATACCTTTTCACCGTACGCTTAGCCAATCGGCGCGTTTTAAATACAGTCTTACGTCATCATGAGAGTCAACACATTTCCTTCCTCGAAAATCCATCTGTGGATACTGCAACTTTTTTCATTGTAAATGAATTAAATGGCTACACTCAATCACAAAAAATACATTTGTTTTCCGTCAAGAAACTATTTCGAGTCATTTATTTAAAAAGAACAAATGAAAGCTTTAGACATGGGACCAATCAGCCAAAAGTAATTTGCTATATCTTTGTACAATTCTTGAAAGAATCTTGGAAGAAGTGAAATCTATATTTACAGATGTTACAATGATTCTTTATTCACTTACCTGCAACAAGAACAACATTAGTTTCCCTGGGTTTCTTTACACTCGGCGCTGCTTGCTATTCACGTCGGTACAAGATTGAAAACGTTTCCGGAGTCAGACACAAACCAAACCTGAGCAGCCGGTTTAGTAACTCGCCTTTTTACACAACATGACTCGAAGCAGTCAGAGGGGTTGGAAACTAAATTCGATAGATTTCAAAATGTAAATTGTTTTTTATTTAAGTACTTTGCTATTGGAAATAAGCTTGAATTTATGCCAACCTGCAGCAAAAAAAAAACCTTGAGTTCCTTGATCAAACCCTAGGTGGAAAAATCACATGCAAATTTAGGGTTAATAAGTAAAATAAATAAATAAATAAATAATTAGATAAAACTTTATAAGTTTACCCATGCACAACACATCCTGATGGAAAAAATTACATGCAAATTTAGGGTTAATAAGTAAAATAAATAAATAAATAAATAATTAGATAAAACATTATAAGATTACCCATGCACAACACATCCTGACTACAAATAACTGAATGATCATGAACTAAAATTAACATTAACAGTGAAATTATAATAATAATAATAATAATAATAATAATAATAATAATAATAATGTCTCCTTCAATGTCCCCTGAGGTATAAATCAGAATCAGAAAACTTCATTTATATATTATTCATTTTCATTTATTTAAATTGTTAGGTTGCAGTTGCTCGCAGTAAAATTAAAGTAAAAGCTATAGTAGTGTAGTGTTTACCCACACAAATGTGACTTGGTAAAGAAAAATGACCACTAGCATTGGATCGTAGTTAAACTGCTCTGTATCTAATCTGTGCCCTTTCTGAGAAAAAGCAATCCCAGGAAACGCAAACCATTTTTGCTGCTAGTTTTGTTGCATGACTTTGCATGAAATGTAATCTACATCAACATAAATAAGACTGACTTGATTTGGATTTCTCTACTACACTGCTTCCAGGACACACGGATATCTGATTGTGTCTGAATAATGATTTCAAATTGGCCACTTTGATCGTGCTGACTTACAAACAGAAAAATCCAGGCACTGACTGTTGCAAGGCCAAAAGATAATCAAATCTAAACACGATTAGTCACTTCTCCCCATATTCTTCTAGCAAAGGATTTTATAAAACACATTCAAACAGAAAAGGTAGGTTAAATAGTAATATATCTATTGCCCAAAAAAGATAAAAAAAAACAACAAGCACACAATCTAATTGATTGAATGGAATCTTGTTGGTCTTTGCTCATACATTTGCATGGATTGTGGAGTCAAACCACTAAGTCACTTGCCAATAAAATCTACAAAGGAGAATCACACATGAAATGAGTGTTATTCACATATGCAGATGCAACGTATTGGATTCATTATTTTGTTACACTTGACTTTTCCATGTCACGTTTTTCTCTTGTAATGCAGGATTAGTGCTCGTTTATGTAAATACTTTTCCAACTGCTGGACTGTTTAAATTAGCGCCCAATTTCCACAGCATGTAGAGCTCACCGTGCTAAACTGTCATGCTGGGAAGCATTGTACACACATAATTCACAACATGCAAATTCTATTTTTCTGATTGGATTTTTAGTTGTTCTGTTAGTTGTCAAACACGTCTGTTCTCATATCTAGGCATTAATTAACTAACCGATTAAATAATTCAATTGCAAATGATATGACTGAAATTCTCATACTCTCTTCACCTTATCTCTTCCGAAGAATAAAAACAGAACCGGTCCTTCTATCCAGCATGGAGCTTCCCATGCGGTCATGCCAAATTTAATAGTCAAAGGATTTCCAAACAAATTTATCTATTACAGCCAGCACTTGAAGGCTGAACAGTTCAGAAAGAGGCTGTCCAAAAGCATGAGTAAACTTTGAAATAAGGATGACCACAGAGGACAGGTGACGAGCGATCTTCTCCGGAGCATGGCGCAAGAGCACATTGATATGTACTGTTTCTACATCCTCTTCTATCTTTTGTGTCAGCCAGTGTTTATATGGGGAGTAAAAAAAAATTGAAAAATGTCAAATCCCAAGATAGTAGTTTGATTAACTACTAGGCATTTGTTGTCTGACAGTTAAAATACCTCCCCTGGGAGCATTATTATGAGCAAAATCCTTTGCAAAATGAAAAAAGAGGAATTCCATATCTTAGATTTATCCCTAAAGCTGCATGGATAAGGATATTGTTTTTGAACAATGAATTGTATGGCATTTGTTTTTGTTTTCTGGCCCATATTTTGTGTGGTCACAGTCAACAAGATCCATCATCGAAAAACGAATTAAATACTAGTCCTAAATCTTAAATAATATTTAATATAAAGATTGAATTTAATTTTAAAATGTCCCATGTGGTCTCACATTTTCAATACACATTTCCAAATGTGCAGATTCAAACAGACAAAATAAAGCATTCCAGATATTTTTCAAGCTAACAATAAAATCGGATTTTACAAAAGACTAAATTATTCACAGACATGTAGTGTTCTATGTGTTTGCTAATCCAGAAAAGCTTATGATTGCAATACTTGACCATAGTATTGATATTGGCTGAAACCCTCTCTCAATCCATCAAAGCTCAAACCCTCTGCTGACTCTGGGGCTCCAGGCTCAGTGCTTAAATCCAGGTCTGCTGTGTGTGAAACTCAATCCAGTGTTCCTGGCACAGGGGAAACACCTTGAAGCAGCCTTGATGCAGCCTGCTGACCTGTAGAGTTTATAGATAAAAACAACCTTCAGTCAACTGTTCCAAGGTGGTGAATTTAATCACCAACTGGTGGGCCTGAAACCTTTTAACCTAACAAAATGTGCATGGTGCACTGAAATGGATCCTTGAGCATTGGCCACTAATACTGTGATCATCAAGCTTCAAATTTGAAGATCCCTCTGCTATAACCATTAGCAAGGCCACATGGTGCAGAGGTAGAAATTGTTGCACTCTGGGAGCATGGATCAGAAGCAAATTTCTCTAAATACACAGACAAGGGACCTAAAACAACAGGTAGCTGCTACGTGCTCAGTAGACACCTGGACTCTCATTTAAAACTCAGAACAGGGTCATTTAACGGACAGCAGGATTCAACATATAGATCTATGCCTCAAAAGGGTCGTAAATCTGGAATGGAAAACAGAGAAAGCGGTCTACTGTAGGGAAGAGTGGGTTAGAGTGAAGATGTGAAATACTTGAGTGAAGAAGTCAGCCTGAACAGTATAAAGTCCCATGCACATTGTCTGGAAGGAGGCACATGATGCCTCTATCATGCAGCAGCTACCCACCAGGAAGGGTGAGGCCCCAGCATGTGTTTCCTTTAAGACAAGTGAAGACAGCCACCAGGTTTTAAAGCTGTTGCTAATGCTAATCACAGGCAATGTAACCTTATTGAATTTAGGTTGGTTCATGTTGTACAAGTTAAAAAAAGTAACTTGGCACACTGTTATTATACCTAGTATTCCTAAGGAAATATACCTTTTAAAAAATTGTATTTATTCCAGCCAAAGTTAAATAAAATAAATGATTTAAAAATGAATAAATAAAGCACTATGGCATATAAATACTTATTATTATTATTACTTTTTTAATCGATTGAGGTTATGGCTGTCATTCCATCAAATGCATATCCAAATCAATTTAGCGAGCATGTTTTAGAAAAAAGTAAATGATTTCTGCATGGATTAAGTTTTAAATCTTTAAAAAAAGAAGAAAGAATAATAAACAAACAGTTCACATTTATTAATGGAGGATCTGGGGTACTGTATTATCCAAAGCTCCAATACATTTACAAAATGAAGCTTAGCTTTATCTAGCTAAGGCATTTGTTCCAGATACCAATGAGGTAAACACACAGGAGAATCCAGGTTGGTGTTCATATTTGAATGCAATAGAATGCAATGCCGTTAATCGGACAAACTGATACATCAACGTGTTTTTTTAGCGAATCTATGTCTTTTTTTAAAAATCAGATACTATATGTGCTCCATCTTGGTGCCTCAGTGTTCTGTTCCTCTGGCTATTTTGTTCTCAGACTTCTCAGATTACCATACATGTGTTTTTGCATGTGCAGAAAATTTGTAGGTTCTATCTATCGCTTTTGTCAGATTTTATGAAGATGTTTTCACATTCTTCCGACAAGCCATAAAGTAGACCTCACTTTGGATAGGCAATAAGTCAACAGGAAACTTTGATGTCTAAAAAGGCTGGCAGTGCCAATGTTTTACTTTGTGGGGGTATTGAAGTTGTTATGAATGAGTAGTGAGGAAATTCAACAAGTTGGGACCAGAGCTTTTGATGATACTGCATGGAAATCAAGACCAGGTCCAGCGGTTCTGAAAAACATGCATTTTCCGCTAAGATAGCCAGAGCAGTGGGAATATCCGGCCATAGCCAAGTTCACGGCCAATGTAATCCCTGTGAGGTGGACAGCTATTCGCACACACACACACACACATTGGAAGCAATACATACAAAATATTTTTTCACACACCATAACAATAATAACCATACACATTTGCATGTCCTGTAAATGTTAAGTCTATACAAACAATGTGTTTCCCATATTCAGTAAAACTATTACCATGGAAACATTTGACACACAGATTGGCATTAAGTTATTATTTCCTCTATAGGGGTTTTCATTCTGTGGCAAAGCATGACAGTTTTAGCACTCAAGAGTTCCGCTGGGTTTTCAACCTGACCGATTGGTGCACGATGTTGCAATTAGCAGGCCATTTTGCCTTGGTTTTAGCTTTCCCAAGTGCTGCCTTGCATCAGTGGGGAGCCAGTGATGTTATGCAAGGCTTTGTGAGAACCAGAGTGTGTGGAATGGAGGTGAATGGGCGAGTCTTCCCTCGGGTCCTCCATTGGCTGCTTACTGACACACAGTAATTGATGCCTCAAAGAGTGAAAGAGCAATGAGAGTCTGCTGAGGTTGTCCAGCATTTGATCTTTTATGTAGAGAAAGCACACAAAGCAAATCCAACTACTATAGCACCCCCTTTGAGAGTGAATCTTTTTGTCACAAATCCCTTTGGTTGTGTACTGACATTTTTCTTTTTTTTTTCTTACAAAAGATTGAGGGACTACACACAGCTGGATTGCGTTATTTGCTGAAAGGGCAAACTAAACATGAGTGCAAAAGGCAACTCTTCTCACAATTGTTAGGGTCCTGGCTCTCTTTCTTCATGACAAAAGACTGATTTGCTGCTTGCACAACAATCGTACATGCACCATTAGAAAGGAATTAAAAACACTGTCAGGCTCAAACTTGTTCCTGTCTAATAAAATAGGTTATATGATGTGTGCTATTCATAAACTTTGGCTAAGGATTGAGCCTATATATAAATAATATATGAGCACATTTTACTGTACAGTATGATTATCATTTATATGCATCACAGAACCAATTCCTGTGACTAGTTATGTCTCCTCCTCATTACGGTCACAAAACCTTGTTAGAACAAATCTAATTTCCTAATCATGGCTGTTAGAAAACTCAGAATGGCTTTTTGCAGAATAAACATTGGTATAAATGAGGCAACAACTCTGAAATGTAATTTCCTTGTTAGGAGGATGATCAACTACAAGCTTACATGGTGATAGATTGGTTCCTTGCTGCGATAATGCTTCCACGTAACAGAATGTGGGATAAGCTAAATGGTGATTTATTAGACAGAAGGTTCCCCTGCTGTTACTAAGAGTTCCATGGTGGATAATCTTTTTGAATGATTTCTCCCATTTGACTGGAAACTGGAAAGTGCTCATAAACCAGCAGTTTAACTGCAACCATGACATTCATTTAATGTCCTCCGGGTTGCTCAATGGTAACATACTACCGGGACAGATGCTGTCACTCAGGAGATAAAGACATTCATTCCTTTAGGCTTTTAGAATTTGGTATGACAGAAATATACTGTATACACCATTGAACTCTATATAAAAAAAATTTACATTTTGACTCAACCTTCCACTTTTTCTTTATTATTTCTCTTTTTATGGAAATAAAGGAAACAATAAAATGACCCGACTTTGAAATCAGACTGAACTTTGACTGTTACACAGAAGCGCAAACACCGGCAACATTAAAACGATCAGCTTTTACTCAGTAAACTAGGTCAATATACAAAGAGGTTCAGGTCTCACAACTGTAATATATTACTTTGAGAATTCAGCATTAGGGAGAAATGTTCCATAAAGCATCATACCAAGAGCAGTAAATAAACCCTTACCAGTTCCAACACTTGTTTAAAAATATTTTCTGTTTATAGCTAGCTTAAGTCTGCAAATCACCAGCAAGCCACATGCTGCGTATTTTCTCTAAAACATTAAAAAATTGTTTTATTGTTTGAGATGATTTTCTGGCCTAATATATAATTTAGTTGCATTAGCGAAATGAAGGAAAGTTGGGATTGCGGTCAGGTGAGTAACTTGGTTGCACAGTACTCACAGTCACATTATATGCAATCAGTAGTTAATACACATATTGAACATAGCAGGATTTAGATGTAAGTTGTTAAACACGTGGCAGAATTGCCCTGAAACATAATCGGGTCTCGGTTATCAAATAAATCCTACTTCAACTGTTTGTTTTTTTTTCTGTGGAATGTCAGCTCAAGCAAGAACGGATTAAAAATTGTAACTTGTATCATTAAATTATACATTTTCTGCAAATGTAAAATAGTGAATTAAATCATGCTAAAATAACCAATGCACAGAGTACACTTTTGTGATTTACATTGTGTGTAAATATGTATAAGCTACTCTGTCTGAATGAGAGAAAAATGCCATTAGGCATGAGTGCACTAGTTTAGGCAAACATGCCAATCAGGACATTTCTGAGACCTCAAGTCTTGACCACCTACATTTTTTAAATTCCAGATTTACAGTTTAGGTCTACTGTAACCGTCAAACATTTCACCATGTCAGTAACATATGGGAGCCATAAGCAACTAAAAAATCTAAGGAAATGATCCCTGCACTGGGTTACAAGTCTAGTGAGAGTTAAGCATAGGTGCTTTTAAAATGGTGCATCTATTTTGCCTGACATTTCCAGCTCTGAATGATACATAAGAAATAAAAAATGACAGGCTTGTTTGTTTTTTTTATAGGAAAATAATCCACACCAGAGTGCTCTGAATCAGCCTGACGGATTCTGGTTTATATTTTGCATGTGCATGAAGAAGCAGCCGCCGTGAGAGTGGCATTATTTACACCCTCGCCTGCATATCTCCTGTAATGTTATGACAAATGTTTATCAAATGCATTCGCACTGACATTCATCAAGCTGACAAGCTCTGTTTCTCTTTAAAATGTTTCACCATCTTGTGATTGAGTTTTTTGTTATGTCACATATATATAAATACTATAAAATTTCAGTGTTTGAACACATAAGTGTTTGAACACATAAGCTATATATAGAGAGAGCATTTCATTCCAGATTTAGTCCCAATTTGCTCAGATAAGTCCCTTCACTCTTCTGGGACTCTGTTCCACCAGATTTTGAAGCACGCTTATGGATATTTGGGTTCATCAACCACAAGAGTATTATAAAAGTCAGGTACTGATGTAGGTGAGGAGACCTGGGGTGCAGTCAGCTTTCCAATTTATCCCAAAGGTGTTCAGTAGGGATGAGATCAGAGCTCTATAGCAGACCACTCAAGATCTTCCTCTACAAAGCATGTAAACTAGATCTTTATGTGCACAGAGGCATTGCCATGCTGAAACAGGTTTTGGGTTTCCAAATTCAAGTGAATGCAAAATGTAAAAAAAAAAAAAAATTTATTACAGCGCATCTAAAGACGTCCAATACAATAGTGTGCCTCCAGCTTAGTGGCAACAGTTTGGAGAAGAATCACATATAGCAGGAAGGGTCAGGTGACACAATACTTTTGGACAATTTGGCTCTTCCTCTGAGTGAAATTTAAAGTGACTCTGGTTAATGCCCTCTGGCAAATGGCAAAAAGGGCAAAACACTGGTTTTGGTTATAATTTATGTCATTGACCTGTAACCTAAAGATCTTCTTCATTAAATGCACACATGCATCCCAATGAACATTTTTGATACATTTAAAATAAACAAAAAGTTAAATTGAAACAACAGAAATATATTCCAGCTGTCATGACTATTCTTTAGCTGATGTTTAATATTTTGCAACATTTACTGTACAGTAACACATCTAACATGCTTACATGGTATTTTATGGCACATAGCATATTTGTATGATAGTGCTTTGAATTTGCCATTATACACTTAAAATGGGGTTTGATTTCAAGCTAAAACTACATAAAAAATATGATTATCCCAGTATGTATATACTCTGTTGTCATAGTAACACATCTGGTGTGCAGTGTGTCAGGGCAACTTCTCCTCTAATTCATTTTCCTCTCACCTTTGACAGAAATTGCAGAATAAGAAATGGACCCAACCCTGAGGGTATTCGTTGCTTGATGATCACCCCCTGCATACCCTCTATCACTCACAAAACCACACTCTTACATCAGACTGCTTGGTTTTGTTCCAACTCTTATGTCACTTTTAGACAAATGATCAGAGTACTGGGTACTTTTTCCTGCTGTGCTGTTGGAAGAGCTGAAGATCTGGATTGTGTTAGACCAAAGCACCATCAGCCAAGATGCATAATTAGTGACTCAAAGACCAAGGAGAGATCTGAGTGTAAGTCACGCTTTTGTGTGAAACAAAGTGATGAACCATAAATCATTTCTAATAGTCAAAAATAAAAAAACAATCCTTTTGTTTTGCCCAAACCTGATCAGATGAAGATTATATAACAACATTACCCAAGAATTTTACATAATCCTTTCCAGCACTGACTTCTCACTGAACCATTTCTTAAGATGCATTCATTTTGAGGGCAAAACAGTATTTAAAGTAAATGTAGTCAATTAAAGACTGCAGAAATTCCAGTCTGTGTCCTATTTACTGCCAGCTCACATACCTGAAGAATGTAGATTAGGTTTATGGGTTAAATGAGGATCATGGGACAGGGCTATGTCTGGTGGAGCACAGCTGGTGGGTCAGACCCTCTGCAGTATTATAGTGCGGCTCTTCTGAATCAGCAGCTTGGATAATAGACTACACTTATCTAATGAAAAACCTTAGCACTTTTACACAGAGTATACATTGTTCCATTTGCAGTTTTACCCCGTAGGCTCCGATTTTTGCAGGACTGCACTGTCTCGACATCTTAAACTGCTTTACTGCCTCCTTTTACTCTCTGCAGGTCCTAGATTTTGTGGCAGAATCAAGAATGGTGATAGTTGCAGCTCTTGTATCAGATTTAGGACAATAGATTCCTGGAAAACCAGCAGCAAAAAGATTCTAAATATCTCATAGGTATATAACATAGTAATGTACAGCATCTATTCAATATAGTATTATATATAATATACCCAATATTATTATAGTATTGGGGGAGGGGTTTTTTGTTGCCATATCTGGTTCCTCCCCAAACTGTTACCACATAGTTTGAGGCATACAATTTGATAGGATGTCTTTGGATGCAGTAGCATTCAATTTCCCTTTCACTTCAACTGAGAGACCCAAACCTCTTCCAGCATCACAATGCCCCTTGACACAAAGCCAGCTATGGTTTACAGCCCATGTTGTGAAATGGTCTTCCATAAGTAGCGTGCAATAATCTAAGAGGCTAAAAGTCCAAAATTGTTACATTCTACAACATTGAAAATAAAGTTTACAGATGGAGATAGTATGTTTGTTTGTTTTTTCATTTATAACGCAACAACAAAATCTAAAATAATTTGCATTGTTTTAATGAGATCATTAATGTACTTGTGCTGTCACAAACTACAGTATACAGACTGTAATTCCTCATTTCCTCTTCTTTTGTTTTTTTTTTTTGAATATTGGTTGAAAATATAGAAAAACAGATCGGGCTTGGAATCCCATCACAACAATCCACACATTATACACCCAGAAGATGCTAACCTTTAACCTTTGGCACACGAGTCACCATCATTTGAAGACAGGAGGAAGACAATGTGTAGGATAAGTGTAGAGAGATAGAGGATGCTTTGTATGGCCCAAGAGGGCTGTGTTTAATTAAAATTCAATTTAGAGTTGACTCTTTTCAGCCCTTTTCTAAAAAAAAGGCCAAATGGGTCACATCTTGCAAGCATACTTTTACACTAAAAAAACTGGATCAAGTTTTTCCTAGAAAACTATTGAGTTAGAACTTAATTGCTTCACGTTCCCCACATTCTTAATGTACAGAATGCGTCAGTTGATTTTATTTTGTTGACCATTCGGGCTGATCAATTTCACCATTATCTACACATCTACAGTGACAAATGATAATTCGGACATTTGTTTAAGACTAGGAATTGTTTAAGGGAAAGAAAGTGTTGCACATCGACGCCTCAGCTCATATGAATCGTACGGTCACCGAGTCTTGGATGGAATGACAAATACATGCTCACGGTGTTAAAAGCTATGGGTGGTTTGGGGAACATAATATCAACATGGTCTCAATGAGAGTACAAAGAGATGACCTTTTTGGGAAAAGTTTTATAACATGCTTGTTCTGTATGTGTGACTTTCACAAACCACCGACACCCGAGACTCCTTTAGTAAACGTTACAGAAATGTCTCCAAACAAAAAGAACTTCACCACATCAAGGCACACATTTTCTTTGTTAATCGGAAACACGTTTTATTTACTTTCAACTCCGTTTATCATCATGCTTAGGTTTTGTGGATCATCCGCTATACAAATCCTGTGTGGATAAGCTAGTAATATATGAAGAAAAAAAAAAAGCATGCAATAATTTAAATCTGTTGTTCATGTTATGGCTAAAAGTAATGCTCGAGAATTTGACCATGATGTGGTACAAAGCTTTATTACTACGTAATTAAGTGTGTGCATATGAACAGCCAATCAACTAAATGACCCCTGCCTGCATAACAAGACAATAATTGATGGAATAAACAAGAACTTTTATCTTGGAGAATAAATTAAGCAAAAATGTTTTATTGTTTTTGAATAAGTATCATAATTGTAATTGTATTTAGCATATTTAGTACATATATTTAACAAATAGGTTTAATGCCTATAAGTAATTCGTTTCGTAATTCGTTTTAGAAAATGGTGGATTTCTTTTCTCGACGCCTCAAACATGACGTTGAATATTGACCTTTAGCAAATTTCCAAACTTGTCAAGTTTCCCACTCAATGCTTCTGTATGACCTATGCCACATCAGGTTGAAAGGTTCAGTGACCTTGTTACCACGGTGATGCTCAAATTTATGGCAGCAGTAGAGGTGCTTCCTGTTTATCTTTAGGTCTGCTTGGGCTGAACCATAACACACCCTGCTGAGTGCAGTGGTTTAGTCTTACAGGCAGCCCCAGACGCAGAACATGTCTATATGGTAGACTGGAAGAAAGAGATAACAGTAGCTTCATTAAGGACAGAGCAAATGTTTATGTTCTTTTTGATTTCACCAGCAAAGCAACTGTGACTCTCAAAACTGGACATGAAAATCTTATCAAAGATGTGCTCATTGATTGTGCCAGGAGCACAGATTAGATGATTACGGATGTAAATATTATGATTAAATAAAATTCTTCACAAAAAACATTAATCTGGCATATGCAGAATTTATATATATATATAGGAAATAGCCTAGATGTCTTTGCCTGCAAGCAAATTTTAAGAAAAAAAAGTCCTAAATTAAAAACACATATGTAATTAGGTGTATTTACCTTACAAGCTAGATTTCACTTTTGTCACTATAATACAGGGAATACATATCAACGTTTGGTGACAGTTAAATGATCTCCTACAGTCCAGTCCAAAAAGGCCACCAGCGAAAGGTTACAATAGAAATAATAATCATATTATACACTTACTCTTTCCCGACATACCCTCGTGTTATATTAGAAACGCGGCACAATTCTTATCTTTTGGTTTGTCTAAGTTTCTCCCTTTTAAAATTGCATACCATATTAAAGTTCTCAGCCTCTGAGATTTTTATGTTACCACATCTTTGATTTCCCTGAGTCCAGCCACTTCCATGTATTCTGTGAAGACCGTTAACCCTTCATTCCTTCCTGCCCTCCAGGGAAGACAGCAATTATGCTATCAGGAAAGGTGAAAATTTATGTTTGACCCCTAGAATGTATGGGGAATGTCAGGCTTAGTGGTCCTGTTTACCCTGTGCTTTTAAAAAAACCTGAATCATTTTCTAAAAAGTCAGAGTGAGTGCTTTAGATGAAATTAATTCCAATTCTTTCTGGCAGTGAAACCAAAACTCTTTATTCAAGCTATTTTGCTTCATCATTCACTCTTTAAATTGGAAGTAATTTTGTTCTTCTAAGTGTACATATGTGCATGTTCCACTCCTGCTGAAATAATGTATCACAGGTGCAAACCCTAACATACACAAAAACACTTACTCATACGGAACCAGTCGGAGGTATTTATACTGTCATGTGCCTTCCTTAGCTCCATTCAGGCTGTTCAAGTTATTACAGAGATTCAAGTCTTCAAGCCCTGTGTTCAGATACACTGGGAAAAAAGATTTTATTGTAGAAATTGTAAGAATGGTTGCTCCATTTTAAATAAACATCATCTCCCATCCCCTCATCACACCACTATGCTAGTGTTAGCTGTGCTATTGGACTTTCAGTGGGGTGTCTCTTCTCAGTATGTCATTCTGAAAATACATTATGGGCTCTTGAGCCAGTACTGTTACTTCACATACAGTACATTTACAATGTGGTATTAATTTTAAGTTGTGACACTCGATTGATATAAATACTGTTAAAAAAACACCGACAGACTGCACTTTTATTTTACAAGCTAAGGCCCAGATGCTTCTGTCTGCATGCAATTTTCCAAGTTGAAAATAATCCTAACCCATCAAACTCAAGCACATCACATCAAACACCATATGGAATTAGGTGTGCTTCTACTACAGAACCCTTGTCAGGAACCAGAGAATTTTGGCACTTTTCCCACTACCTGAACCAGGACCAGATTTTATTCTTGGGCCATAACTTTATTTAGGTGTTTCTGTGGACCAAAAACGGCTATTGTTTTTGGTGCAGTTCACAATGACTAACTAGAATTGCAACTAAATATTATGCTAATTATTAAAAATTTAATAACATTATTTGAAATCCTTGCATAACAAAAAAAGACATTTGTGTTTGCAGCAAATTTCTTGAAATTGTGTAATTTGTCACTGTTTCATCAGTAAATAATAGCTAGATAATAATAATTTTTTTTTAAATATTATTAAAAAATATACAACAAATTGATCCAGCAGTAGATGTGACCATGCAGTTGCAACCAACCTACAGTTCCCTAAGTGTCAACACAACAACAACGCTTGACAATCTGCCTGCATTCTCCAATTAGAGCAAAGGATGAAATATTCCGGTGCTGGGGCTGGGATGGAATATTAGTGGTGGGCGGTCAGGGCCAGCAAAGCCTTCTCTGCTGTCCTAATCACTATCAGAAGCACTGAAGCACTAAGACACATGGCACTTCTTCACCTTCCGCTTGAGTTGCTTTACAGGTGCGCAATAGAGATTAGGTCTGGAAACATACTTGGCCACTCCATCATTATCAGCTTCCTCAGCAAGGCAGATGTCATCTTAGCAATGTGTTTGGGGTTGTTATTATGTTGGAATAGATGTATTTGTCACATATACATTACAGCACATGCAGATTGCTTGGAAGTTGGGGTCAGAGAGCAGACATGAAACAACACTCCTAGAGCACAGAGGGTTAAGGGCCTTGCTCAAAGGCCCAAGAGTGGCAGCTTGCCGATATCAAACCCCCAGCCTGTTGATCAGTAACCGCCTTAACCACTGAGCTACCACTCCCCAAATAAACTGCAGTTTCTGAAGGGAGGGCATTATGTTCTGCTTCAGAATATCACATGTACATCTTAGCGTACATTTTTCCTTTAATGAAGTGCAGCCTCCCAGTACCAGCAGAACTCATGCAGCCTCAGACCATGATGCTACCACCACCATGCTTCTCTGTAAGGAGGACAATTTTTTTAGTACTCCCTATCAGGGCGTCACCACACATGCCGGACACCATCTGGGCCAAACAAGTTTATCTTCTTCTCATCAGACCACAGGACATGGTTCCAGTAACTCATGCTCTTGGACAGGTTGTCTTCAGCAAACTGTTTGGGGGTTTTCTTGTAAATCAGCTTCAGAGGAGGCTTCCTATTGGGACGACGGCCATGCAAACTGCCTTGTTGCAGCACTCATGCATCTGTTTTTTAAGCCAGATTCTGCAACTGACACACATCATAAGGACTGAACTACTTCGATCGACCCTTGAGAGGCCTGTTTTGAGTGGAACCCATCTTGGAAAACTTCTGTATCTGTTACTGATCTTCTTTTAGCCTTGGCCATCTTTGTGGAGAGCAACAATTCTAATTCTCAAATTCCCAGAGAGTTCTTTGCCATGAGGTGCCATGTTGAACATCCTGTAGTCAAATTTTTACTGCTCTTAAACATGATACACATTTGTATGGTCCTGTCAAGCAGACAAAAACATAAACATAATGAAAAAGACTTGTGGCTTTGCATGGTTAAATGACAAAGCTTTAATCACTTAGGGTGTACACATTTTTCTGCCAGCTATTTAGATAATAATGGCTGTATATTGAGTTATTTTCAGAGGACAGTAAATATGTACTGCTATACAAGCTGCACACTGACTACTCTAAAGTATATACTGGTTTAATTTTTAGAGTCTAGTCCATTGAGAAGATATACTAATATGGTTGTGATTATGCAAATGTAAGGTGTATACTCAGTTTGTGAGATACAGTACTCTACATCACATTCTTTCTTCACATATTCCAGTTTCTTTTCATAGCACAGGCTTAGCCATAATAAAGTGTCCTTAGATCTGAGCGGTTTAATGGCCATGCTTAAGGGCCCAACAGTTGCAGCTTGGTGTTGCTGGGGGTTGAACCTCTGAACAGTGAAGCTACACTTTAGCAACTGTTTCATGATACCAACCAGGGCTATGTTTGTGCTATGTATTCCTCACAAATTGTTCAACAAAAATTTTAAAGAAGTGTATTTGTGCATAGTTGCATAGAGTGCATGGAAAGCTTAAAAAAACTGCATTTGTGTAAATACTATGTTTACACCGCAAAGATAAGCCTCAATGCTTATACCTTTTTGCTCTTTTTCTGTGTTTTGCTGATATTCCATAATTGTCACTCAGTTTGCATGTGTTATGTTTTTATGTAATGTCATGCTAATGGAACTTTACTAGAAAACTCAGAGTTATAGAACATATTATAGCTACTGATGACTAATTGACTGAAGTTGTTACAGAAATAACTGATTAGCTATGCTTCAACAGCTCAGATAGGACGGCAGGAATGGAACCTGCCCATGCTTACACAGGTTGTTTTAATCAGGGCTGACAATCTTGGGTGGGAAGCGATGTTTTTTATGCTGTGTTGAAAGAACACTTGGTTCATTTGATAAAGAAATATACACAATCTGGCCCAAATGAACAGGCTGATGATAAAAAGCATGCATACGGAGCATATTAGCTGGCTTTCATAGCTACAAGACTGATCTGTCTCTTTGAGCAAATGCCGACAGAATTTCTGTTTTTGTGTAACTTCCCAAACCATCAGTTATCCCCGTGCAGCTTTTCTGTGTTAAGCTGAAAAATTATTGGTTACGATACTCTGTTTTTGGTTTTTACAAAGCGAGTCACAAAGCAAAACAATCCCCAAACATGAAATGTCATTGAGGAAGTCCAAAACATAAATTATGCATATCATAGGTCAGTTAATTGCATCTTAATGCTTCAGTCTTTGGGAAAGGATCTCTGAACTTTGGAGAATGATAGATTTGGCTTGACAAACACAATGACTTATGAAATGTGTTGAGCCTGGGTGTTATTATTGTGTGCATAATTGTGAAACTAGTGCCTGTTCAAGGAACAAAACATGGATTTAATCACACTAACCACCCCAGAAAAGAAACCAAATATTTACATTTGAATTCTCAAACATAGGCTTGATTGTCAAGTTCAATTTTAAATCTCAA
Organism: Silurus asotus; assembly: GCA_024362625.1. NCBI lineage: Eukaryota > Metazoa > Chordata > Actinopteri > Siluriformes > Siluridae > Silurus > Silurus asotus. The sequence goes on from MU551660.1 coordinate 2,688,909, forward strand.
GTATTTTAATTATCATATCAGTTACCAAAGAAAACCAGAAACCTTCACCGGGGAAAATACAAGAAAACTCTTTCACAATGTGGTTGAGAAAGAGGTTGGAATGTTTGGTTGTTCTGTTTTCTTTTTGTTTTGGAGTGTTAGGATAATTATCTATTTGTAGGGTAAAATGTATAAAATTGTATACAATATTGAAAAAGTATATACATAATTCCATAAATACTGATCTATGGACATTCTGGTCATAATGCAATCATGTATCCATTAACTATAACTACACTCACAGAGCCTTATGCCAGGACAACACCTAAGTAAGTTCTGAGGTAAATTTACCCATACCTTTACTCACAGATACTCATATTTTAGACTATTTTCTCAAGGAAATTAGGTAAAAGAATAAACCATTCATGTTTGCATGCATTTCAAAAGAAGACACTATTAATCAAGATTTGCATATGAATCATCAGCTAACCCCTATTATTCTCTATCCTTCTTCATTTTTGCCTTCTAGAGAACAATGTTGTGAAGCTCTTGTCAGCACAATATAGGATGTTGTTGTCCACGAGGATACCAGGAAACAGGATTTATCTTGTCTTAAATCTGATCTGGAAATGACTTTGTTGTCGGGTTCATGTAGAGTATGTTAATCAGAAAAGGAAGAGAATTTTAGCTTTGATTATTACTTGATGATCTCACTACTTTGGTTTGTGCAACTAATGAACAGACCTTATGAACCATAGTTTTTCATTCAAATATAATGGTATCTCACGTCTCTCTAATTCCCCCAAACATAACAGAACAGTAAATAAGCATTATGTATTATTATGTATGCATAACTGAATGTATAGGAATAAAACTTAATATTCAGGTAACTTAAATAGATGGAGTGCTCAAGAATCCTGGACCAAAATGCAGTGTTTTGCCTGGCAGGATTTTTTATATCCTAATTTTTTTGTGCATTGTTTTGTACAGTGTGTATTTTTGGGCTTTGTCGTGGTTGTGGTTTGACCAGGTTGCCAGATTATATACAGTCAGCTCCATAATTATTTGCATGGTGGTAGAGATAAGAGAAAAGCTTAAAAAATGTCTAGGATTAATTAGATGAAAACAGGAAAGATATCGATCCATTTTATAATTATTTCTATTTCAAATTATTTCTGTGAAATATATATTTTAACACTGCCACATTAGCACTTAGTATTGTACATGTCTTAGCCTGCATAACAGCTCACAGTTTTCTCCTATAATGTTTCCAGAGATTGAGGGATACAGAACAAACCTTACACCACATTTCAGTGCGTAATCTCCCAGATATAGTGTCCAAGAAGCTTGGTTGTGGCCCCTCCCCTTTAGCTCTAGCCAGGTTTTAATGGGGTTAGGGTCAGGGGACAGGGATGGCCATGTCAAGAGTTGATCCTGTGGTCATTGAACCATTTTTGAGTGAATTTGGATGTATGTTTTGGATCATTGTCCTGCGGGAAGTCTAACCACAATCCAGTTTTAGCTTCTTGGCGGAGAAAGTCATATCTCATTTTAAAATCTCTAGATACTCCATGAAGTATGTGATGCTATGTGTCTGAAAAAAGAACAGTCCCACAACATTACACATCTGGCACCATGCTTAAATGGGGATTAGGTTCTTTTTACATGACCATGCTTCTATGCAATTATTTTCTACAATATTCTCCTTTTTTTTGTGTCTTAACTTGCTATGCAACTTGCAAGATGGGAGGCTACACAGTGATAACCATGGCCTGTCTGCCCCAACCTTTTTTGAGTTGTGTTGCTGCCTATAAAACAAAACAATTCCTTTAGTGGTACATTTCCTCAATTCAAACATTTAAGATGTTTTCTGTGATCTGTAGTGAATAAAATTTGGGTGTATGAGATTTGCAAATCATCGCATTCACAGCATCCCAACATTTTTTTTAAATGAAGTTGTGCACATTTGAGCTAATAAATGTATAAACAATTCATTGAAGGTTGAAACATAATAATATGTTCATCCTTAAACAAAACTGTGAATGAAGTTGTATAAAAACTAACATACTAACAAACATTTAGTGTTCATATGTACAGGATTCTGGTGGCTTTATTGTATTTCAAGTGTTTTCATATTCATTATAAAAATAACTGTTCATACAAGTAGATCATCATAAAAACATCTTGGCGGTTCTAAGAATGTTTAATTGTTATTGAGCTGGAGAGACAATTTTTTATATTGTTTTATATACTTTAACATCGCTTCACTGCTTAGTTTTAAGTTAAATATAGATCGTTTAGTATTGGATATACTTTCCAGAACATTTCAAGGTTATTTCAGTAACATTACTTTACTTTGATAATATTCTCTGTTCATTGTGGTGCTGGCATGAAATTATAGGCAGGATCAAACTGCATAAAAAAAAATATGGGTGAAATAAAGCAAGTAGAACTTGACAAGATTTATAGGACTGTATAATGACTTTCATCTCCTGTAGAGTTACGGAAAGCTATGCTATCACAAGGCTGGCTAATAGCCGAGAACTTTCCCATCTATATCTGAGAGATATGAGCTTGCTGCCATATTATCACGTTATCACATTACCCTGTCTCTCTGGCTCAGTGAGGTTCTTTGATGCTGGAGACGAGCTGAGCTATGAAAGAAGGTCTGAGACTCTGCCACGGCATGACTTCAAGCAGTAGGAATGAGGGAGAGAGTGCAGAAAGGTTATATGTACCTGCACCTGTCTAACACTCTCTGGAAGGTGGTAATAGGGAAAGAGAGAAATAGAGACAGACGGACTCATAGACACACACACCCTTAACACAAGGAGGTGTCAATCATGGCAGAGTCAGTGAGTCTAGCAGATAGACAAGAGCCAAATAATATTTATAGCAAAGCACTTAGAAGTACCAGATTACACTGATTATCATTCTGAAGTGGTCAGAGTTGACATGCAAATGTATTATTTGAGTATTGTCATCTTTGCATGTGCATCTGTTTAAAGCGTTTGTGTGTATATATGCAGATGCAAGGCAAAAGGGCTGCAGGTCTCCTGTGGACATATCTGTGCCCTCCATTTCCTTTTTTCTGTTTGGCCTGTTTAAAAGAGGCCTCCTGCAATAAGAAATACGATCCAACTCCTTTTTAGTACCCAGAGGCCAAAAAGTAAATAAAACCTTGGCCTGCCACCACACTCACACTTACTCTCTCTTTCAGGCACACCCACATTCAAACTAGAACTCCTGGTATCCTAGTATTCCAGTTATCATTCATTAAATATATTCCGTTGCTATTTATGGAAAGGGATTTTTGTATATCTTATCTCTTGATTTAATTCAAAGGTTCATTGCACTGACCCTTTGGATCAATGTTCTGTGAAGTGTTAGAGCCTCCTTTTAAATATATGACAACTGACAACTATTTTAATGAAAGTCATTTACTGCAAATGAGTTGTACGCTTCGACGAATGAGAAAAATGAGAATTTCTGATAAATCACATTGGAAGCAAAACATCTAATGGAACTAAGCCTTAAAATCGAATTCTTCAAAACGTGTAGATGCCATTTCAGTAAGTGCTGTTTATATAGAAAGTGGCATCCACAAGCATACTGACCATTCAGAATGTGAACGTTTTCTCCAAGAAGAAAGGAGCAAAGGAATGGTTTTAAAACGGACAAAACTGTATGAAGAGACTTAATTGAAACATTTAATTCTAAAACTATCCACATAACTGATTGCCCTAAAAAAGATTATGAGATTACAAGCGGTTCGCCTACAGATATTGATCTCCCAAAAGTTTCCTTTTATCCTATTTATTGTAAAATGTATTACTTCCTTTCACATCAACTGACTCAGAAAGCTCACACTTAATATGTGGTTCATTCTTGTCCACATACTCATTGGGAAGCAATGCTTAGTTGAGTCATTTAGTGAAAATAAATGAAGAAAACCATGTGGGAAGGAACATCCACACTGATGTTACAGTTTCCCAGAAATGTCTTGAAGGGGCCTTGAGACATTATTGAATAATGTTGTGCTGCTTTTGACCTTGAGTTTAATCTTATTTCGTGATATTAGAATTGGCAAAAGTTTACTTGTTGGAGACGAGAGCAAAGCTCATCGCTAATAAACTCTGATTTAAGCCCTGTGCAAACTTCACCAGATCCTGGGAATAAGATACAGATTTAGAAAAAAAAACGCCTATGAGAACTTTCACATTTTCTCATTCAGTGGAAAGCACTGGAGGATTTAGATGAGATGAAAGTGAAAACAACTGTCCTCAAGCTCACTGAGTTCCAACCTCATAAAGTCCCAATGGGGGTCAGGGTTACGGGTCAGACTCGTCGTAGCCATTCTTATTACTTTATATAGCGTCCTCAATAATTATTGGCACCCAAAACCTTTTGTGAGAACTGTTTGTGTACAATGAAAATGCCTAACGTTGAAATCAGAATTCTACTCACTACCCAAATTATATATGCCAAACTATTGACAAATCTAAAGAATATTTTAACTATTGACTCACCATTTGTAGAAAAAAAGTTATATTGTTTTATTTTTCTATATTTAAATAAAGAGTGTAGTGTGAACAAATAGCAGTCTTATCTGAATTCATTTTTAATAGAAATCTAAAAAAAAGGTCATTTTTAGGTCCTCCAATCCCTAATATTGAAAACTAAATCATTACAGTTGGACCATTACAATCATATGTGTCATTCTTTTTTGCAAAGAATTCAGGTCAGTGTAAAAATCATTTCGAAACTACACTTTGATTTCCTTTTTTTTTTGCCAATCTAAAGCATCTTTAAACAACTACATGGATAGTTAGAAACAAGACATTTCACTCCTAATTAAGAACAAGAAAGAAAAATGGTTGTAGAGCTTGTATTGATCTTAACAACTACCATCTCTCTTCTAGACGTCTTCATCTTAAACCAAAGCTGAAACACATGTCCTGCCGGGAAATACGCTATTAATTTTTTTCAAGCAAAAAAAAAGAGGAAGAAGATCATGGCATGGATTATTGCCCCCAGAGGCGGCTCTGCACTCTGGAGTTTATTTTATAAGGATATAAATTCAGCTGCAATGTGTAAGAGGGAAAGGGAGACGTTGTTCCAGGGAAATATGAAGCATACCAGAACCATAAAAGTACTGCCTTCTTATTTTATTCCTCTCTTCTATAGGGAGTTTTGGGTTTAGAGCACATGTGCTACCTATTAGATCAGCCAATTATGATTGCAGATTTTATGTGATTGACTACAATGGATTTGCAAGAATGCTCAAAATGTGATAATGTGGAACAAAAGAGAAGAGAAGGTAATAAAAATAAAGCCTTGTTATCCAACCATCCCGACAGACGTGTTACTATGCGAGTGCATTCCAGTTTGGACAAAACAGCTTTTCTTACCAACTCTGATGCTTTCAATATGAAATAAATGTTCTCCTTTATGTTAGATACAGGGAGTGCAGAATTATTAGGCAAGTTGTATTTTTGAGGATTAATTTTATTTGAGGATTTAATTTGAACAACAACCATGTTCTCAATGAACACAAAAAACTCATTAATATCAAAGCTGAATATTTTTGGAAGTAGTTTTTAGTTTGAGCTATTTTAGGGGGATATCTGTGTGTGCAGGTGACTATTACTGTGCATAATTATTAGGCAACTTAACAAAAAACAAATTTATACCCATTTCAATTATTTATTTTTACCAGTGAAACCAATATAACATCTCAACATTCACAAATATACATTTCTGACATTCAAAAACCAAACAAAAACAAATCAGTGACCAATATAGCCACCTTTCTTTGCAAGGACACTCAAAAGCCTGCCATCCATGGATTCTGTCAGTGTTTTGATCTGTTCACCATCAACATTGCATGCAGCAGCAACCACAGCCTCCCAGACACTGTTCAGAGAGGTGTACTGTTTTCCCTCCTTGTAAATCGCACATTTGATGATGGACCACAGGTTCTCAATGGGGTTCAGATCAGGTGAACAAGGAGGCCATATCATTAGATTTTCTTCTTTTATACCCTTTCTTGCCAGCCACGCTGTGGAGTACTTGGACGTGTGTGATGGAGCATTGTCCTGCATGAAAATCATGTTTTTCTTGAAGGATGCAGACTTCTTCCTGTACCACTGCTTGAAGAAGGTGTCTTCCAGAAACTGGCAGTAGGACTGGGAGTTCAGCTTGACTCCATCCTCAACCCAAAAAGGCCCCACAAGCTCATCTTTGATGATACCAGCCCAAACCAGTACTCCACCTCCACCTTGCTGGCGTCTGAGTCGGACTGGAGCTCTCTGCCCTTTACCAATCCAGCCACGGGCCCATCCATCTGGCCCATCAAGACTCACTCTCATTTCATCAGTCCATAAAACCTTAGAAAAATCAGTCTTGAGATATTTCTTGGCCCAGTCTTGACATTTCAGCTTGTGTGTCTTGTTCAGTGGTGGTCGACTTTCTGCCTTTCTTACCTTGGCCATGTCTCTGAGTATTGCACACCTTGTGCTTTTGGGCACTCCAGTGATGTTGCAGCTCTGAAATATGGCCAAACTGGTGGCAAGTGGCATCTTGGCAGCTGCACGCTTGACTTTTCTCAGTTCACGGGCAGTTATTTTGCACCTTGGTTTTTCCACACGCTTCTTGCGACCCTGTTGACTATTTTGAATGAAACGCTTGATTGTTCGATGATCACGCTTCAGAAGCTTGGCTATTTTAAGACTGCTGCATCCCTCTGCAATATATCTCACTATTTTTGACTTTTCTGAGCCTGTCAAGTCCTTCTTTTGACCCATTTTGCCAAAGGAAAGGAAGTTGCCTAATAATTATGCACACCTGATATAGGGTGTTGATGTCATTAGACCACACCCCTTCTCATTACAGAGATGCACATCACCTAATATGCTTAATTGGTAGTAGGCTTTCCAGCCTATACAGCTTGGAGTAAGACAACATGCATAACGAGGATGATGTGGTCAAAATACTCATTTGCCTAATAATTCTGCACTCCCTGTATAATTGTAGCTCATATCAGATAGAGTTCTTTTGCAAAACATGGGCCTACTCATTGGGATCCAAACTTGGTCAAATAGAAACACGTTGAGAAAAATGTGAAAGAAAATAGCTTGTTCCTTGTAGACTGGGCAAAGTAAACATTTATTTATTTACCGACTTATTCATTATTTGTGAATATGAAATTTTAGCTTGGATTATCCTACAGCCTGCCAAAAGTGTATGCCTATAATAATATCGTTATTGCATGTCGGTCACCACTGGTTTTCTTCTACCTCCCAAAAACATGCCAGATTAAAGATTGGCTATGCAAAATTGCCCCTACGTGTGAATAAGTGCCCCATTCAGGATATTTATTTACCTCCCACATTCATCTATTAAAAATCTATTGAATCTACTGAAGATGATTGAATGACTCACTATGAATGACTCACTATATATATATATATATATATATTTATTTATACTTTTTTTTGTGAACTGTGTTACCTTGTTATGAAGGAGTTTATTATTAATAAAAAATTGGGGGAAGTGGCAAATGGCTTCACTGGTTAAGATGTCAAACATCTGATCAGAAGGTCAAGATTTGAAACCCCAGTGCTGTCAATCTGCTGTTGGGCTGAGCTGTAAATAGAGGATAATTGCCACTTGGGTAAATTGTTTAAATGTAATTAAAAAAATCTTTAAAATGTAGACATGACAGTTTATTGCCTTGTTCCCATACAATACTATTGAAGTTAGTGAAAGTATCTCGGGTTTTTACGCATCGCCAAGCTAAACAGAAACAAACAGGATTAACTGCAATTCAAATCCTATTGAGAAATTGCAAACTTGTGTCCAACTTTGATAAGAAGCCTTGCTACACGTAGAGAGAGTTGCCAGATCTAGTCTGCTTTGGAAAGAAGGTACTGTTCCCAGCTCCAGTTCAGTCCAATCATAAACTATGCAGAAAAAAAACTGCTAGAACAAAGTTTACTCGAGGTGAAAGAAAAACAAAAGCTGTTTTGCCATTATCAGTTCAAGTAATCCGTACCGCATTAACGAAGGAAAATCTTTTGGTCGATTTTCCCATTTATAGAGTATGTGTTTGCTGCATTCGAAGAGAGTGCACTTCCTTTAGGAACAAGCTAGACTCGAACTCAGGCTGAGGAAACTTCACTTCTTCACTGCTTCACTAGAGTTGGCATGTTGAATAATTTGAGCCCTGTGTTTACCACACAGCATGCACTATTTGGTTTGTAGGTTTTGGCACATCTCAAATGTGGATTCACTCCCACCCACTTAGTATTGTACCTGAAATGATGTATCTGTTGTCTGGATGATTATGGATCACAGAGTAAATGTTTAATTGGCATTCTGTAAGCTGTTAATGACAAGCAACAGTTCCAAACACAATCTTGCCCAACTCCAGATAAATATCTCTCATCATTTACCAACACAAGCATACAGACTAACATGCCAAGAACAGCCGTTTCTTCCTTTTCTTTAAGCCATAAGTCACAAACAAGTTTCGAATTTTCTGTATGGACTCTTTCCCCTCTCTCCTGCTTTATTCACACTGTCAACATGAATGTTGAACAGATTACAGTGTATGTGAATATTAACTACAGGCTAAGATCGTGGAAAAAAAACTGGCATCATTAATAGCCCTGGTTCATCTGTTACACAATGTTTCAGGGGAAAGCATTTTATTATGCTTTCTGGTGTTTAATGATTCCACACCAAAGAGCTTGTTTAGTTGAGATGTCGACCTAAAAGTGCAGTGAGGGTGTATTTATGTAAAAGGTTCCAGCTATATTGAACTGCTAAATATACAAGTGAAGTAAATTGTCTAGAGCTTTGAAATCAAAACACACTGTACAAACAACTGATACCCAAAATAAAATCCTTTTGTAAGCCTCATTATGTTAAACAGAACAAAATATTTGGGCATAGCTGTAATCCGGCAGCATTTTTGATATTAACTCTATAAAAGCTCAAAGCCACTGTGAGGCCCTTGAGTGAGTCCCTGATCATTTTGAGTCAATCTGAATAAGGGCATCTGCTAAATGCTGTTCATGTAAATGCAGAATAAATAAATGTTAAATGTTAAACATGCCAATTAAATAGACAGGAAATTCAAAACATAACAGAGAGCATTTCTACCAAGAGTTAACAACGAATGTGAACCAGGTGCAGAGATCATATGACATAACATGTGCTGGAAAACAGTCACATAAGTCTCTGGATCTTCTGAGAAAGATAAGTGACTGATCTAAACATGATGAACGAAGGGAAAGAATAAAGTGTAACACCACACCAATTTGTTATAATTCATGTCATTATTAGATGTGGAAAATAGAAAAACAATGCAGGCTAATAAATATTGAGGATGTTATCGGAGAATAATCATCCGAATAGTGAAAATGGCATTCTGCCACTCATAACAGAGAGCATTTCTACCAAGAGTTAACAATGAATGTGAACCAGGTGCAGAGATCATGGGACATAATATGTGCTGGAAAACAATCACATAAGGCTCTGGATCTTCTGAGAAAGATAAGTGACTGATCTAAACATGATGAACGAAGGGAAAGAATAAAGTGTAACACCACACCAATTTGTTATAATTCATGTCATTATTAGATGTGGAAAATAGAAAAACAATGCAGGCTAATAAATATTGAGGATGTTATCGGAGAATAATCATCCGAATAGTGAAAATGGCATTCTGCCACTCTATCATTAATCTTATTGTGTTCTATTTCCCTCTGCCTAATGCTTGTCAGGGTATTTATTAAGGCAGAACAACCAGAATCTACACTCATCTCTTTCTTATTGCAAAGACGTAACTTAGGCACTCCACTCAGGAATACGCACCACCTCGTGCCACTGTGAACACATCTGGCCAATCTGGCTCAGAGACCAAAGTTGTCCCATCATAAGCAGCTCATTTAGCTTTCCACTCACTTAATTTCAGCAATCCCCCCCTTCATTCTGACCTTTGAGGTGGAACATGCAAAAGAATCTTGTGAAAATATGAGGTTAAAAGGTTCTCGTCACTTTTTTTTTTTTTTTTGCTCCAGAGTGGCTTGGATGGTTTTCTTGTGTAAATAACGTTACTTCACCTTCAAAAGCTCAGGCCTTCATATGTTCGCTCCCTCGAGGGGTCCGCAAACGTCCTGTAAAACATTAAAGTAAACATAGAGGTTCAACCACACGATTTACGGTGGTGCAAATAGCGTACGTTCTACTTTCTGTCAGCCCTTTAAGGCCATCGAACAGCTATCAAGATAAAAGCCAGTAAATGATCTAATTTCATAATGTCTCCTGTAAAACATTAGCATATTGCTAAATTGAAAAAAGCCGGGCAACATTAGAGACACGTGAAGCCTCCAAATATTTAATATTTTTCAGCCATTTAAAAAGAAAAGAAAGACATCATGTTCCAATCATCTCTCTCACTCTTGTTTCATGTGACCTAGTTATTGTGTGCTTAACTGGAGCCTCGCATGCACGTCCCCTAATAATAAGAAGAGTACTCCCAGCCAAAGCTAGTGAATGTTATTTATTAGAGCAGATAGGGAGGCCCCCCGTGCCTGGATCTCAGCCAGCACTGCATTGTATACCATGTCGATTAAAGCGCCAGTGATGTAATCCTCGGGGAGATCTTCATGACCATGAATTGGCTCTGCTTAAAGCTCAAAATGTTCCAGGGGGTATCGAGCGGGAAGAACCACCAGCAGCGCACACGCGGTGACACATACACACTTTGGAACACACGAACAAAGCTGCTGAGAGAATAGCAAACAACCTAACATCTGGAAAAAGCTTCATCGAGAGCCTTTCCAATCCATCAATAAACAACCGAACAAACTAGTAAATAAATAAAGAAGCTATATATGTATGGATTTTGGGTGAATTAATAAACATTGCAGGAAGGCTGAGAGAGAAAGGAAGTGCACTGACTGTGTAAACAGAATTCCTGAATACTGAGAATACAGAATGAGTCACAAAACGCTTAAAAACGCTTAAGAATCATTGCAACATGCAGCTTAGAAAAATCATGCAGGTACTAGTCAAGAGCTTTAGTCAACGTTCACATCAAGCATCAGAATGAGGAAATAGTGTGATATTTGTGATGCATGGCAGTTGGCACTAGATGGGCTGAGATGGGTATATAGACAGAAACGCTTCTCATAGGAGAGAGTCACTACAGTTTACACAGAACAGTGCAAAAAAAAACAAAAAACATGTTGCTTCATTGATGGTTCTATGGGAAGTCAGAGGACAATGGGCAGTTTGGGTGAAGCTGTCAGAAAGGATATAATATCTTAAATATGCAGCCTACAACTGTGATGAGCAGAAAATCATCTGAACATGCACAAAAGATTAACGTTAAGGTTTATGGGCTACAACAGCCCGATACTGTAGGATTCCAATTCTGTCAGCCATGGACATAAATCTACTATCTAATTTACCATTTGACAGTCAGACTAAAGACTTAAAATAAACACACATATGGTGTAGCTGCCTCAAAGTGATCATAAAGTATGGCTATAAAACATAAAATCACATTATCTCAAACCAATTTATAATAGGAAAGGGGGGCATTTTACCTCTGAGGGGTGGGATAAAATTGATAGAGATTGTTTGGCTGTATTTTGAGCTAGTGAAGTCACTGCCTAGAAAAAAAACCCTGATTTTTTTCCCTCTTCTGCACATATTAGTTATTTTTATTGCAAGTTTGATGAGAATGGTGCTTATGCCCACAACAACATCCTTTAAACTTATAAAATTTTTAAAAACTTTTGCTAATGTTAATGGTTGTTTTCTAATGAAACTTTAGGTACTAAAAATGATATTAATGATATTAATATCGCCTTAATATAGTGTTTAAAATGATAATGATATGTCTTGTTTACATATAAAAAGTTACTGGAAGCTTGTGAATAGATGGATTTTATACATGTGCAATTGTTTTTCTTTTGTGAATAAATTCTTCAGGAAATGTGATGGAAAATTGCATTTATTGAAAAAAAGATTCATATAGATATATATTTTATTAAGGAAAAGGTAATACAAAAATACAAAACACTCCAGCCAAGTCACAAGTATTATACTCACAATTTCATTTCGATAACTCCTCATTCAAGTGGTCACTGACTCGTTCCATGACGATGCTTGAGAACTGAAGCAATGCGTCATGATATCGGTTGATTCTTTTTGAATAACCCTGTATATATCTGCACATATATAAGTAGTTCCTTGTTTGACTGAATGGAAACTTTTAATTGGGTGTGTATTGAATTTTATGTAAAGGTTTTTGCAGTTTTTTTTTAATGCTAAATCTTTAGGTTTAAAAATCAGTACCATGTCAAAATAAGAGAGCGCAATCGAGTTGCAGCACATGCACACAGCTGCCAGACAGCAGGCATGTGAAGTAACAATGTTTCAGTCAAGCCAAAACGATAAAGAAGTTTGTGGAAGTGATTGTAAGGACATGGAGAGGCTGGAGAGCCAAAACTGGGGTCAGGGGGTTACTGCGCTGGGCATGCCAGTATGACACACACACACACACATACAAACAATATGTTTACATATTGCTGGGATTAAATCCAGAAACGTGCCATTTCTCATATCAGGAACGAGGAAAATCTGGGAACATCGAGATTCCAGGAAGAGCAACGTGCCAAAAGAAGAAGGAAGAGGAACAAGGAAAGGGATGGTAGACGCCTCTCGCAGTCTCCTCCACTTATCCGGATACATCCAAGCTAAGAATGGTGTTCGTAGTTTTATTTGTCTCCTTATTTCCTCGACATACCTTGCAACAGACGTTTGCACCCACGCTGACAGGCATGCACACAATTTCCTGCAACTATATTTATCTCTTTGGATTATTCTATTGTTCCAGACCAATATTCTCATGCTTATTCCCATGTACTATATTTATAGAGGACAGGGTGCTGAGCATATGTGATAAAAAAAAAATACAAAAATTGTGAATCAGTAACACTCGTTCCGTACATATCACCTGATGTGTACTAGTTTCGTAACGTGTGTGCTTGGTTGTGTGTTCAAGAAGTGACAACGAAGAAGGCAAAAAGCTTGTACAATTTTTCAGATCCACTAAAAAGTCACAGGTTCAACTGCAGTACTGCACATAGCCACACGATGGCACTTGTCTGAGATTGACTTCTACTGATTCTGAAATCAACCTTTGAAAAGCATCCTACTGATCAGTACAGAAGCATCTACTTATCCTGTGATCGAAATGATCTTGCCTATGAAAAGTCAGAGGAAGCCACTCTATACTACACTGTACTGTGATTATATATCAGCAACACATGGGACATTTTGTGGGATTTGTGTGGAATTTGTGTTGGTGTGTATATAATATAAAACTATAAGAATTAAAATATTTTTTTATTTTTTTTTAAAGCTTGCAGCCTTCTCATAATCATCATTGGACAAAGCATAACATGAAATCAAAACCACAGGGAACTTTCACTCATCGAGAAAAAGACTTTATTGTGAAAAAAAAAGGTTTGAAAAATATAAATTAGGGCAAAATAATGTGATGTTCCTAATCTTAGGTCAATCTTTACCAATCCTGATCTTAATATCTTACTCTCTATCAGAGAAACAATAGAGTTAAAAAGTCTAATATCAAATCATACTAATAATTTATGTTTATTGTGGAATTTGACATCCAGTTATTTAGCTAGAGCAGAGGTCCCCAACCATTTGACGGTGTCCCAGTATAGGGTCTCAGGAACCTTATTGGGAAAATATCTATAGATATTTCTATATTATTTATTGTGTTTTATCAGTTTAAGTGCCACTTTCCAAATGTACATACATTTTGCATACATATTTATTTGATTTATAAATAACCCCACAACCCTCCACCGACACTCTCTCACACACACACACACACACACCCTGAAACCTGATCCAAGGTGTACAAACGTTTGGAAACCCCTGAGCTAAAGAACTCAAAAATGCCACTATAATTAAATTTACACTGTTATGTAAGCCTCATTGTGTGCCAAACACAACCGTTCTTTGTTTTTGTTTTTTGTTTCACACATATCAGCCAGGAGGTTTCTGATTGAGGGATAAGTTTTTAGAATTTGTTCTAGATAGATGTGTTATTGGTCTACCAAACTAATTTCAACTTCTTAACATTAGGCTAATGTATTGTGGCTTAATAGCTAAAATGAGTTTGACATCCCTGCCCTGGTGGATAATGGGAGGTGTTTGACAGGCCAAAGAACACAAAATCGGATCAGATAACAAAAGATCAGATAACAAAATCTACAGAGAACACAGAATAGCCCTGAAATGTTTGTGTGAGCAAATAAGGAAATAGACTGGGACAGGCCTGGTTGTCCAGCAACGAAGCCAAGGCCGAAGAAGTGTGCTGAGTGACTGGGAAACTGGTGTGTGTTTAACAGCTTTGTCACTGTGCTTCACTCTGCCTTGCTGGTTTCAGCACTAAGCTGTGACATGAGCAGAGCAGACCAGCAAAACAGAGAGCACACGCCACTGTCCACATTTGTGTGTGAGCGAAGTATGCGGTTTATCGCCTACCGTGAGATCTGCAAGAGATCTGAATTGAGAAATAGGATTCTTGAGTGGTTTGCAAGCAATTTTGCAATTACAATAATTTAAAAGTTCAACAACCACAATACCAAAAAAAGTTGGGACACTAAATTATAATAAAAAATTATAACAATTATTTGAATATCGCATAAACCCATATTTTATTCACAATAGAACATAGAAAACACATCACATGTTTAAACTAAAGAAATGTACCATTTTAAAGAACAAATAAGGTAGTTTTAATAGCGGTAACAGGACTCAAATTTGCAATGGGTAACAAAAGTCTGGACAATGTAAGGGTTATTAAAATAAAACAGTTGGAGAAAGATTTTGCATCTAATTAGGTTAATCAGCAGCAAGTCAGCAAGATGATTGGGTATAAATAGTGTAAAGAGACGCAAAGATGGGCAGAGCTAGTTTTTCCCTAAAATGGTATATATTCTCAGTTTAAACATTTGATATGTTTTAGTTTTATTGTGAATTAAATATGGAATTATGAGAATGTGAATTTTATTTATAGAATTTTTTTTTTATTTTGCACAGTGTCCCAACTTTTCTGTAATTGGGGTTGTAGATATGGTGCTCGGATCAATTTAAGTCAAAAACAATGATTGATTAATTACTAACAGATGCCCCATTGGGGGAGGAAATCATAATGTTCCATGTCTGCTCATATGAATATCATCAGGAGAGGGAGAATCGAAGTCCGTTGGTCGATCCATGAAGGCCCTGGTAGCCACGAAAAGGCATCTGTTGGTCACCTTATCTGACCTCCCAGATAAGGAGTACAAACTCTTAAATGCCCCTATGGCTCCTCCTGGGCTGTTTGGTGACGCTGTAACGGCGGTTGTGAACAGGTTCCAGGAGTCTAAAAAGCAGTCAGCGGGCTTTTCAGCAGTACCTCCCTCGCCAGTCCCGTAGGGGTGTTCAGCGGCAGCCCCAGCCCGGTCCTTCAGGGGACCATGAAGCCCAGAAGCAAAGCGTTGCCACCCGGTCTTCACAGGGGGGGCCTAAGGGCCCCTGGTGATGCTCTAAGCCCAAAAAGCTTGGGGTCACCCTTGCCTCCAACAAACGGCCTTTGGGGCATAGGTCCTGACGGCCTACATCTGGGGGTGCAGTGTACACCTCATGCTATGGTCCCTTTCCAGCACCACCAGGAGGCCAGGCCATTGGCTCTGCCACAAGGAAAGTTTCGGAGTTAGAGAAGGCCAGCCACTCAATGTGAAGCAGTTCCAGTTCCAGCAATTCCACTCAACCTCTTCCACATAAGGCCACTCCAATGGTGACTCCGGGGCAGAGGGTTTTCCCCAAGAGGGAATCCTTGTTGTATCATTAATATTTTGCAGCATGCCCTTTGGGCCTTAGATGTGTGGAAAGAACCAACTATTCTGTCCCTAGGCCCTGTTTCAAGGGACTCCTTGACATCGCGTAACATTTACGACAAACAGTCTCGTATATCAACCACCAGGGGGGTCTCCGGTCTCGCCCCTTGTACAAGCTGGCACGAGAGGTCTTCCTGTGGTCCCAGGACAAACTCCTTTTTTCTCGTTAGGACTGGATACCAAGGTGCAGTCGTGGCCGAGGCTACGCCTGTACACCTTCCCCCCGATCGCGATGCTTTCAGGAGTTCTGGAAAGAGTTTGCTGGGAAGAAGCCCGTCTCCTCCTGGTAGCACCTCATAAGCCGGGCAAGCCATGGTTTGTGGACCTGGTATCCCTCCTCGAGGGCCTTCCGTGAGAAATTCCCCCCAGGTACGATCTCCTCTCGCAGGCGAGTGGAACCCTGGTTCACCCCTCGCCCGGAGTTGTGGAAACACTTCGTAGCGGCTGGTCTCTCTACCGAGGTAATAGAGACCCTACTTCATTCCGGAGCTCCCTCTACGAGGAAATCATATGCCACACAGTGGCAGCTGTTCACGTCATGGTGTGAGCGCCTTGGCTTAGACCCAGTTATCTCCCCGATTGGTTCCGTTCTGGAGTTTTCTACAGGAACAGTTTGCCCATTCAACCCTGAAGGTTTACATGTCCGCTATCGTGGCATACGTCACCCGACCTGCGGGTCAGTCGCTGGGTAGGCACCCTCTAGTGACACGTTTTCTCTGTGGCACCCGGAGGCTGAGGCCCGGGTCGCAACCCAGGGTGACTGTCTGGGACTTGGCAGTTGTTGGCGGTTCTATCCCCTTGGCCGAAGGGGCCCTTAGGTACCTGTCGGTTAAGACCGTCTTTTTCTTGACGATTTCCCCCCTGAAGAGGATCGGTAATTTGCAGGCTCTGTCCGTGGCCCCGTCCCGCCTGGAATTTGCCCCTGGCACGACCAGAGTGTTTCTGAACACCAAACCTGTTATCTTATCTTATGGACAAAACTTTGTGGACACCTGACCATAAAATTAATTTGTGTTTTTTTAAACATCTCCACATTTAATCCCCATTTGCCGTCAAAATAACCTCCACTCTTCTGGGAAGATGTTCTACTAAAAGACTAGTGTGCCTGTAAAAATTTGTACTTATTCAACCACGAGGGTGTTAGTAAAATCATGGACTGATGTAGGATGAGGAGGCCTAAGGTGTTCAGAGAGGTGGAGGTAAGAGCTCTATAGCAGGAAACTCATGATGTTCCACTCCAACCCATGTAAACCATATCTTTATGGAGTTCGCTTTGTGCAAAGGGGTTTACCTAGCTAAAGTGAAGCAACATGAAATGCTACTACAATCAAAGATATGATAAACTTTTGTGTGCCTTGTGGTAAAAGATAGTTTTGCCAATATAGTGAATCAATCACAAGGATGTGTAGTACAAACAGGAATGTTGAGACACTACAATGTTTACAAAACTTTACATGTGCAGACATTTTAAGAACTTCTCTGTCATCTTCAAGGGTCTTGTTGATACATTATTAGTAAATGTATTTTTTTTTTTGCTACTGAAATGCATATAACCAAAGGGTATTTGTATCAAATAAGACTAACAATGAGTTCTTAAGAGAGCATTTACAGTAAGCATAACCACATCTTTACTGGCAGCTTTCATTCATTATAAGACATATCACTGTTTGCTTAAGGGATTTATTTAACATCTTAAACATATCACAAAAACAGTGTGTGTGTATATATATATATATATATATA
>MU551660.1:2706668-2719821 GCA_024362625.1 Silurus asotus
GGTGGTTAGTCATATCTAGCATCCTTGTTTTGTCTGTCACGCATCCAAAGAAACCACAACAAGGTCAGGTCATAATGCATTCTCTACTGATTCATGCCATTTCCCCCAAATAATAAAAGAAAAATCCCTACAGATGTAAGTATGATGAAAGATCACATAGAATTAAGGTCAAAATAGATGAGATTTAAATGTAAACCTAGGTGGGTGAATAAGACTATATTTGTAATCTTGTAACCACTGAGATATTTCTGTGCATGGGAATGAGGCAATTCTGTGTCTGATATATAACGTGCACCATTATATCACTCTGCCAATAGCATTGTGCAAAGACAGACGATATTTCCTCATAGACAAACGCACAGTGAAATTATGCAAGTTGTAAGACAACCTATTTTAGTAAATCCTTTCTCCATTTCTGTAGATATACTTGGAGTAAATTAAAGTGGTGACGCAAGTAATGTTTTGTGTGTGTGTGTGTGTGTGTGTGTGTGTGTTTGTGTGTGTGTGTCTGTGCAAATGAGAACAAGAGACAGAGATGACGCACAACTTAACCTTAGTGTCTGTCTACCTAGAAATAAAATGGCAGGAGGTCATTTAACATTCTTGCTCCCATCTGCTTATTTCACTCACCACATACACAATGGAGAATTACTGCATGCATAATACTTTCTCTGGTGTTTTTTTTTCTTTTCTTCAAGTGAAGGGTCAAAAATGATCATATAAATGAAAAACGGCTCAAAGATTTTCTGTTTAAACAAATGTTGGAGATTTTATGCAGTCTTTCTTTTATAAATAACTATTATATGTATTACATGTGGTATTGTTATCATAGAATAGTTTCTCTAAAAATCATTAACATTCCAAAATAGCACTTTAAATAGAGTAGACTAATTGTACACATGTAAAGTCTATATGTGATCCAGTGCCATGGGGAGATTAACACATTTTGCTTCACTTGGAAACAATTTACTTAAAGCTAATGCAAACTCTAATGATTATAGAAATGTCTGACTCTATACTATACAGCTGTAAAAGAGTAATCATTCAATTATTTATTTTTCTTCCTAAGAAGAGGATAGACTTCCTATTGAGCCTGATTCCTCAAAGTTCTTTCGCATGTTTCATGGAATTTTTTAATGCCAATTGCAAAACGAAATTAAAATTTCGATCCAGGTATTTTGCAAAGCTGCTTTGTTTAAATGTCGATTGTTGAAAGTGCTATTGGGACACATGCCATTAAGAAGAACCAGGGACATTCAAGTAAAGTCAAAATAATCCTAAAAAAACACTGCAAAATAAAAAATATATGAATAAGACCAATTGACACGATATAAATCTTTTACCTCTATTTTAAGTTCTTAGCACTTTAATAAGCCTTAGTTCCTGAGTCTAAGGAACTAAAAACTGATCAACATCCCACAAACCTCATCGCAGGTGGGGGCTTATTACTTTACTTTAACTACTGTGGTGGTGGCAGTAATTCTTAAAACCAAAGTGTTTGTAGAGGAAAAACAGGTAATTAAGCACACTTTTGAAGACATATTGTGTTTTGAGCTGCATGCACTACACATTTTATGTCCTCATTTTTGCTTTCCCAAAGGGTGCCAATAATTGTAGAAGTGTACCTGGACATATTTACTTCTTACTATAAATAATGCAGTTACTTCTGTGTCCAAGCAGGTATTTTCCTGGAAATGCCTTCCAGATGGACATGAGAGACCTTGTGCATGAGTTAGTGTAATTATAGTGGAATATTCCACAGAAGCAAGAGAGATTTACAGGAGAGAGGTTTGTACTAGACTGGCAGTAGGTTTGAATATTTAAAAGTCTGCTCAATGCTTTCAATTAACTCAACTTAATGTTCTTTTATTCTTATTAATTATCCAAAAGTACAGAGCCAGTCCTAGTAACTAATATATACACGCAATAGACACACGTTTATGGACAATTGATCATACGATTTGTGTGCTTTTTGAACATCTCATTCCACATTTAGTCCCTAGTTACTGTTATAGTAACCCACACTCTTCTGGGAAGATTTTCCACTAGACTTTGAATTGTACTTGTTAAGATTTGTGTTCATTACACTACAAGGGTGTTGGTAAAGTCAAGTACTGATGTAGGGTGAGGAGGCCTGGGCTGCATTAATTGTTCTAATTCATCCCAAAGGTGTTCAGTTGGGTTAGAGCTCTATGGTTCAAGATCTTCTACTCCAATCCATGTAAACTATATCTTCAATATGTTCTATTTGTGCACAGGGGCATTGCTATGCTGGAACATGTCTAGTTCAGGTGATGGAGATTTTAATGTTAACACATCCAAAGACATTATATACAATTATGTGCAATTTTGTGTTACAACTTTATGGTAACAGTTTGGGAAAGAACCAAATATGGCTAAAAAGGTGAAGTGTTTCAATACTTTATAAACCATAGAGTGCATGTATATTTTAGTTTTTTATAGTGAGAAATATACAGAAAAATAAACTGACACAGAGAAATCATTAGAGTTGGTCCAATGTGGTCACAAACACTTATGTATGGAGCCAGATAATCTAACACGTACAAATTATTAGCTTTTTGATGCAAATTACCAAGACACACAGACTTCTTTACCCACAGACTCAAGCCACTACTTTGATATGTCCTGGTCACATAATAATAATGACAGTAATTATGATTTATAATAAATGTGTGCCCTTGAAAGACCTGAAGTCTTATTGTGCAACAAAAATGTATGTACACTTCCACAAGAAAATCCATAGTAAAACTATTTTCTATGTATATACACACCCACTGAGAACAGTATGAATGAACATAATCTCCTATAGGTTTCTTAAGCAAACAAACAAATAAAATGTAAATAAACAGAGATTTGGTAAAACATACCTAAATAAATAGGAATGCAATGTATTTAGGAACAAATTACTAAAAAGCACAACTGACCAACATTCTATAAGACAGAACGAGTGAGCTGTAATTGTTCTGGACAGAGTACACAAACTCATTCTTGGGTGGTATTTACAGCCCTCGTATAGCACGCAAATTCCTCTTGGCCACAGTTCTACCAGTTTAACTATTTCTATATTGGCTTCCGGTTGGACCTTAGAGAACAAAAAAAAAAAAAAGAACAGAACGAGGACAATTGTGTAGCGAAAGCATGTAAGTCATTGATAATCACTGCATGTCAGTGTTTGTGTGTAACTGCACATATTTGAACAGCTGCAGAACCACCCACAAATACCCATACACAGAAGCAAGCTGTTGGGGTATACTCAGCATAGAGCAACAGTACAATTCATATATTTTTCCATCATCACCCAATGTCCTGAGGATCCTGTTCAGTTGAAACAGGCCTTAGTGTATCTTTGCTGAATGAGTGATCTCAGTGCCTGAATAACATGGGAGGAGGCCAAAGCTTGGTACCCCGGCTGGCATCCCACTCCACAGCCACGCCAACACAAATTCTATATTTTACTAATAAAGTTCCGTATTACTAACACCCAGAAAAACTGAGCTTCTGTCACTTTTCCTTGGATTTATTAATGGTACAATACTTTCCCTGTACTACACCCACTCTCTCTCTGGCTGTGCTGTCTTTCTCTTAGAGGCCCCCTGTTGGAATGTGTGAAATGTGGATTAGTAGACGGGCCGAACTCTTCCTGCTGAGCTCAAAAGAAAAAACAGACTGGCAGATGGGAGGAAAAATACTTTCTCTATCTTGCTCACTTTGACATTTTATTAGGTGTAGTATAGACCACTCAGTTATTGTGCTTTTATTACAACTCGATAATGAACTATATACTTTACACTTTGCTGAACAGTTTTAGCATTCATTTTCTTCTGTTTCATCTGTTTGAGATGAATAATGCAAAAATTATTATTATTATGTCATATTACTTGTATAATAGGTTATGAAATGCATTATGAGTACATGTGTACATGCTATAGAGGAAATAAAAAGAGAATTCTTTTTCAATACTCAATTGGTCTGTCAGAGTGGCAGGTGGTTTGTGAGTGTCTCAGTGCAACAAATGAACAGCCAAATATTTTCTACTATCTGTCTCTTTGAAACAAATTTTCCTCCAAAAGTTTGAGCAAAGATTTGGATTGAGGCCATATTACACCACCACTTAGGAATCTCCACTGAAAATCATTTTCTAGGCTAGATCTAGGTTAATCTGTGTCAAGAAGTCTAACAATATAAATCCTAAAACTCTTCACACATGGTTTTAATGTAAAGCATATGTAAGATACATACAGTTGTGTTTTGTCAGCAATGATTTTCATAAATGATAATTGCCCTCATTACCTTCATTACATTATCCGAAACTGCATTTACTACATAGTGCACTAATTTTGGAAGTTTATTTATGTATCTAAAAGCATACTGTAGTTATAATAAGTATCTGAGGCTCTTGTGAAATCCCACAGAGAAATGGTTAAAAGAACTTTCTATAGAGATTTTTTTTCCCAAGCTTTCTATAGAGGCCAACTTTATTTTAGCATTATTGAGGTTTGGATTAAACCCATTCAATTCATAGTACCACTAAAACACAACCATTGGCTTCGAGGGTAGAAAACAAGGGGTAGGGTAACCTTTAAGACATTGTGTAATAAAAGATCTTACTGGCCAACAATCAACAATATTTTTCTTTAATATCACATTTACTAGCATTAGAGAACATTTAAGACTCATCATTATGTTTCTGTATACATATTTACCACCACCTTATGCCAGACCTCCCCAAATGTATCCAGTATCTAAAATATGTGTCTTAGTTCACACTTTTCACCCAGAACTGGAGAGAAAAGCATGGTTTACTGCCAAAGTAAAACATGCAAGCTATCATTGTTTCTGGGATGACTGACAAAATAGGAAATTCAAGATGGATACATAGAGTACGAGATTCCACAAATAGTCAAAATGGCAGAGAAACGAGGAGCCGAGACGCCACTGACAGGGAGAGCGTTAATGCTGCTTCAAAGAATACTATTGAGCTACTAAGTGGAATTAGTAGTAAGCGATGAAGCCATGATAGCACTAATCCTATAAGCAAATGGATTTTAGAATAAAAAGAAATTATGTTTAATGGAGAAGTAGTGTGAGTCATAGTACTGGAAGAGTATTTAAATTACTTGGGACTGTATATTCCTGTATATTCATCTTCAGAGGCTTTTTGGAAAATGACCCATATGATCAACATAATTTGATAAGATATTCAAAAAGCCTTTGAGATGTGTTTGAAAGTGCAGGGTTTAAGACACACTCTTCTCCTGTGTGTGTGCGTGTGTGTGTGTGTGTGTGTGTGTAAACGTCTGACTAACAGCTTGAGGCAAAAGCTGGCATTCATGAATGAGACTTTGCCTCATAGCGGTCTCAATCTGTAATTATGGCCTTTAAGTGTGTGAACACAAACACACAAATAAACCACAAATCTGGCTCACACCACCCACAGGCTTCAAACCTTTCCAGTCAGTGAAACCGCTGAGAATGTGGTTTTGTAAGATTTTTTTGCTTCACAGAATTGTGTCAATAACTACTAGGCTTCGTTGTTCAACTGCTTCAGAGGCAAAGTGACGCTTACACTTTCTGAGGTCTTATTACATGTGGAATGTAATGTTTTGAGAACAAGTTGTTTGGAAGTGCTCATTACTGATAGTAACTGTTGATAACTATGTTAAAAAGCTCATAAGTAAGTGAAGAACTGTGTATTAAATACGTTGGTTTATATCTGTATCTAATCCATTTTTTCATTAAATATTACACTTTTGCAAACTTTCCTTTGGAAAGAAGTACGGAATATGGATGAGTTATAGTACTGCATTTAACCACTTCCCTTAAAGCTGACCATAATTACTGACCAGCTTACAGGGTCACAGAGTTGGCCAGAGAAAGAGAAAGAGAGCACACTGGCAGGAGACATAGAGAAGTAAAGTAAGTGGCAAAAAAAAAAAATTCTGAATTAATATACACAAAAGAATAAAATTGGTGAGGATGAATAGCAGTAGAGAAAGATGAAGAGAGAAGCTGATAGTCTTTTTGTTTTCTTATGCCTTACATGCCATATTATTTCTTTCCTGTCAGCAGTTCCTGGCTGTAAACATTAGCAGAGTTTATTTGGATAGTTTCAAAAGTGTGTGTGTGTGTGTGTGTGTGTGTGTGTGTGTGCGCGCACGAGCACATACATGTGTGTATTTGTGTGCAAAGGGTTTCCCTGGCTGTCACAAACACAACCATCAGGGCTAAAAAGTGGCAGAAAAAAAACTACCTAGCAATTTTAAGCTTTGAGGCACTTTCCACAAATCTCTCTCTCTCCTTCTTTTTTTTCTCTCTATTTCTCTGTGTATGCAAATCCAATTTTCTATGTTTGTCTCTTTAAAATGAAACAAATTTCATTAAAAAAAAAAAAAAACACATCTAGTGTGAAACATCAGGAATAACCACCAAATTATTTTCAAAAACCAAACACACTATGTAAAAGATTTTCACAGGATTATTAGGCTTAATATATTTCCATTCTTACATACTTACGGTTTGACATTTCATTGTCTTCTATGCAATTAGCTCATCTGCTTTTCTCGATTGACTTTGCATCCAGCTGCATATCTTGAAATTCCCAGACATGACCTCTACAGCAGAGTCAAAGGGCGGTGTAAATATGCATCAAAGCGCTCCCACATCTGGTCTACTAAAGGGTCAAGCACACAAGCAAGCAAAAAAATAAAAATACAGGTGTGTAAGTGTGTGTAAATATTTGCCATGCAATGAAAATAGCACATATAAACCTTTACCAGTGTTTAAATTAACAATCACGTTGAATTTGCAGCCCAGACAGAACGAAGGTTAACAATATGAGAGCATCACAACATACATTTCAAGAACTTATTACCACAAGCTATATAATGGGAAATGAAAAAAGCTCTTCCTGGAAAGTCATTCAAATATAGTGGGAAATATGCATTAAAATATTACCACTGTCTTAAAAGTCAATAGTTGAGCTCAGTGGTAAAGACACTGGCTCTGTATTTTGAGGTTTCATCTAAGCTAAGTCTAATTTTAGACCTGCACAAAGCTGAAATGGGCTACATCACCAAGAAGCTTGGTTAATAAAGAGACCACTGTTGGTGCGATAATTCAGAAGTGGAAGAAATACAAGATATATCATTCACCCTCGCTCTGGAGCTCCATGTAAAATCTCACCTCATGGAGTAAGGATGATTCTGAGAAAGTTGAGGGATTCGCCCAGAATTACATAGAGGAGCTTGTTAATGATCTCAAGGGAGCAGGGACCATATTCACCAAGAAAACCATTGGAAACACAACGATGTCTCTCTGCTCAAGAATGCACATTAACAGGTCAGTCTGAAGTTCGCAGATGAACACCTAAATGATTCAGAGAAGGTTAGAGAGAATGTGATGTGGTCAGATGAAACCAAAATTGAGTTTTTTGGCATCAACTCGACTCACCGTGTTTGGAGGCAGAGAAATGCTTAATATGACCACTGACAAACATGGAGGAAGAAACATTCTGCTTCGGGGCTGTTTCTCTGCTAAGTGTACAGAAAGACTTTACCACATGAACGGGGCCTATGCACTGTAGAACCTTGCATGAGAACCTTCTGGTCTTAGCCAGGACACTGAATACGGGTCATGGATGTGTCTTCCAGCATGAAAATGACCGAAAACCTACAGCCAAGACAACAATCTGATGTTCTTGTAGCCCATTCCAGCATTGTGCAGGTATACAGTCTGACCTCCTTTGACAGCTCTTTTTGCTCTTTCCCATGGTGGTAGGGAGGTTTGAATAGAAGAGGTTGATTCTGGTGCATTTTTATTTACATAAGTTGATATTAGGAGTACTTTCCTAAAGGGACAGGTGAGTCTATGGGAGTCTAAATTCTTGCTAATTTGGTACAGGATCAAATACCGTATTTTTTCCCACGTTTTGAACCCTGCGGCTTAAACAACGAAGCGGCTAATATATGGATTTTTGACTTCAAGCCAAAAAACTGAACCCCATAGCATTAGACCAATGAAATTTCCGAGCGGAAACGAAAAAAAAAACGCACCTCACCTGTGTTCTGAGCTGAGCTAAGCCAGGATCAAATACCGTATTTTTTCCCACGTTTTGAACCCTGCGGCTTAAACAACGAAGCGGCTAATATATGGATTTTTGACTTCAAGCCAAAAAACTGAACCCCATAGCATTAGACCAATGAAATTTCCGAGCGGAAACGAAAAAAAAACGCACCTCACCTGT
The DNA here is from genome assembly GCA_024362625.1 of Silurus asotus. Taxonomy (NCBI): domain Eukaryota; kingdom Metazoa; phylum Chordata; class Actinopteri; order Siluriformes; family Siluridae; genus Silurus; species Silurus asotus. The sequence continues at coordinate 2,714,932 of MU551660.1, forward strand.
GTTCTGAGCTGCACAGCTTCGGGAGAAAAACTTTCACCGGTGTTGATTTTTAAACGCAGGAGGATGCAAAAACAAACTCCCAAGAGAAATACTGTAGTTGTGAAAGGAAGGAGGAAGACAGTGAACAATGACTTTCTTGGTCGGCTACTGTTTAGATACAAGCCCTTGTAGCACGTTGAGTCTGGGTGAAGGGAGAGCTCACTAAACAGAAATCATATAAGCACAGACAGATATCCAAAACTCGTGCTATTTTATTTTTCTTGGCAATATCGTTATGGGTTAGTCAAAGAAACTTAGAAATGAGCATCAGAAAATAATAAGGACATAATCCTTAGTCGCACACACATGCAGTAATACCGGAAGAATGCAGTGACGTGCTGTTAACAAAATGGCGCTCTGCTCTTAAAGGAGCCACAACATATTTCACCCGTTACACCGTGTAATAAATAAATAAATATATTCGTAAAATGCAGTGGCTTATATAAGGGTGCGCTTTATAGTCCGAAAATTACGGTAGTTATTTTACTCAATCAAATGCAAATTAATGTATAAACTTTCTTTAATTTTTTTGAAGGATGTTTTCTTTTATATTCTGGTTTTCTCTGTTAAAATAAATCTATCATAAAAATTCTAGACTATTCATTTCTTTGTAAGGGGTAAACTCACAAAATCAGCATGGGATCATATAATTATTTCCCCCATTGTACAGTACTGTTATTGAAAAAACAAACAAAGTTGGCCTCACATAAACAACGTTGACTTTCACAGCCATATCTGTTCTTCCCCAATCTGTATGTTTTTGTATGTTGTAGTGTTAACATTTCCTTTCACTAGAACTAAGAGGCACAAACCTGTTCCAACATGGCAATGAGCCTTCAACAATGCAAGCTCCGTGAAGACATGGTTTGCTAATGTTGGTGTGGAAGAATTCAAGTGGCTTGCACTGAGCCCTGAACACATTTGGAATGAAGTGGAACACTGACTGCACACCATGCCTCTTAGCCTGACATCAATAAGCAAATACTCACAGTCATACTCCAAAATCCACTGAACAGCTGCCTCAGAAAAGTGGAGAGGAACAATGCAATATTTATATTCATGATTTTTAAATGGCTTGTTTATTAAAAGTTGGTACTGACTGGTAAAGGGAGAGAGATAAGCTGATATGATAGAGTGGAGAAAGGTAAACATGTTGTGTTTTTAGGAGACCAAGTGGAAAGGGAGTTATGGTTATGAACATGAAGCTGGAAGTTGAAGGGGTGATGATAAATGCCATCAGTGCCTATGCTTCTCAAGTGGGTTGTGAGATGGAGGAGAAGGAAAACTTCTGGAGTGAGTTAGATGCAGTGATATATTATGTACCTAGGAATGAACGATTGGTGATTGGGGCAGACTTTAATGGTCATGTTAGAGAAGGGAATAGAGGTGATATGGAGGTGATGAGTAGGTATGGCCTTAAGGAAAGGAATGTGGAATGGCAGATGGTGGTAGATTTTGTTAAAAGGATGGAAATTACAGTGTTAAATACTTATTTTAAGAAAAAGGAGGATCATAGGGTGATGTATAAGAGTGGAGGAAGGTGCACTATGTTCTATGTAGGAGGTGCAACATGAAAGAGATTGGAAACTGTAAGGTGTTTGCAGGGGACAGTGTAGCTAGACAGCTTCAGATAGTGGTCTGTAGGATGGCATTGGAGGTGAAGAATAAGAGGAAAAAGAGCACTGAAAAAAGAATAAGATGGTGGAAACTGAAGAAGGAAGACTATAGTGTGAGATTCAGGGAAGAGGTCAGACTGGTCCTTGGTGGTGGTGAAGAGGTGCTGGATGATTGGGCAACTACTGCAGAGGTGATAAGGGAGACAGCTAGAAAGGTACTTCATGTGACATCTGAAATGAGGAAGTGCAGGAAAGCATAAGGAGAAAGAGGTTGGTGAAACAAAATTGGGATCGACAAAGAAATGAGAAAAGTAGGCAGGAGTATAAGGAGATGCGTCAGCAGGTAAAGAGGAGTCTCTGTGGACTATGATGTTTGCAGATGATATTGTGATTTGTGATGGGAGTAGTAAGCAAGTGGAGAAGAGCCTGGAGAGGTGGAAGTATGCACTGGAGAGAAGGGGAATGACAGTCAGTAGGAGTAAGACAGAGTACATGTGTGTGAATGAGAAGGAGAGCAGTGGAGTGGTGCAGATGCAGGGAGAAGAGGTGGAGAAGTTGGGTGAGTTTATGTACCTGGGGTCAACAGTGCAAAGTAATAGAAAGTGTGTTAGAGAAGTTAAGAATATCATAGAATATATCATTGTATGTATGGGGTATATCGGAAGAAGAATGCTGAGGATGGAGCCTCCAGGAAGGAAGAAAAGAGGAAGGCCAAGGAGGAGGTTTATGGATGTGGTGAGGGAAGACATGCAGGTAGTTGGTTTGAAAAAGGCAGATAGTAGAGAACAGAGTAGTATGGAGACGGATGATCTGCTGCGGTGACCCTTAACAGAAGCAGCCAAAAGAAAAAGAAGATTTTTAAATGACTTGTTCAGGACTCTACATATTTTTCGTTATACATTGTATATGGTTTCTTTGTTACACTTAAGCATGAAGCAGGGTCATCATGTTTTTTTACGAGCTAACTTTGTACATAAACTAGGTTCTCTATCCATACCAGTGTACTTTATAGACATACGGTTGATGCCCATCTGTTGTCAGCTTTCTGTCTACTCTATTTATTAGTGGATATGGACCAACACAAGACCACCTCTGGATCAGAGGTTATTTGTGTGGTGGATCATTCTGACATGGTTGCAGAGGTGGGAAGTAATGGAGTACAAATACTTCGTTACTGTACTTAAGGAGATTTTTTTGGTATCAGTACATTACTCCACTACTTATTTTTCACGCAAACTTTTACTTTTACTCATTACATTTTTACACAAATATCTGTACTTTTTACTTCTTACATTTTCAAAACCGGCTCGTTACTTTAGTTTTAATCCATTGATTTGGTGAAATATTTTTTTTATTTTCACTGTGCGCCGATTTCAGCCGAACAACCGATTTCCTGTTACTGCGCATCTTTTTCAATCCACAGGTGTATAAAGTCCTGTCTCTCACTCACTACAGATGTAGACTAGTTTATGGAGATAAGATTCAGCAGGCAGAAGGCAGTAAGAAATTTGGGGTTAATGTGGATGAGACAGAGGAAGTCAGTGATGTAAACATGGATGAGAACAGACACATTCCTGATCATCATCATCTTTTCTCTGCTTGTGTTCTATATGTGGATCTTCAGTCTGGATACATTCATTAGGTAACATTATTTTTTTGTTTGTTTTGTATTAATATACAGTGAGGAAAATAAGTATTTGAACACCCTGCTATTTTGCAAGTTCTCCCACTTAGAAATCATGGAGGGGTCTGAAATCGTCATCGTAGGTGCATGTCCACTGTGAGAAACATAATCCAAAAAAAAAAAAATCCAGAAATCACAATATATAACCTGTTAGTCTGCCTTTAAAATCTCCATCTCCACTACATTTATTATCCTAAATTAGATGCACCTGTTTGAGGATCGTTAGCTGCATAAAGACACCTGTCCACCCCATACAATCAGTAAGAATCCAACTACTAACATGGCCAAGACCAAAGAGCTGTCCAAAGACACTAGAGACAAAATTATACACCTCAACAAGGCTGTAAAGGGCTACAGGGAAATTAACAAGAAGCTTGGAAAAAAAGGTCCACTGTTGGAGCAATCAGTAGAAAATGGAAGAAGCTAAACATGACTGTCAATCAGAGGTGGGAAGTATAACGGAGTACAAATACTTTGTTACTTTACTTAAGTAGATTTTTCTGGTATCAGTACTTTACTCCACTACTTATTTTTCAGACAACTTTTTACTTTTACTCTACATTTTTACACAAATATCTGTACTTCCACTTCTTACATTTTCAAAACAGACTCATTACTTTAGTTTTAATCCATTGATTTGGTGAATTTTTTTTTTTTTCTTTTTTCAGTGCCCGCCGATTTCAGCCGAACAACGGATTTCCTGTTACTACGTGTCTTTTTCAATCCAAGAATCAGCAGGCAGAAGGCAGTGGAAGTTTAGGGTTAATGTGGATGAGACAGAGGGAGTTAGTGATGCAAACATGACTGAGATCAGACACATTCCTGATCATCATTATCTTTTCTCTGCTTGTGTTCTATATCTGAACCTTCAGCCTGCACACATTCAATAGGTAACAACATTTTGAATTCGTTTTGTATTAATATATATATACAGTGCCCTCCACAATTATTGGCACCCCTGTTTAGGATGTGGTCGTGGACTTTTTTTTAAAAACAACATAGAACCCAAATGCAAAAAAAGAGAAAAATCCAACCTTTCATTTAGGTACATTACTTTGGTGGTAAAAAAAAAATCATACATTTAGAGAGAAAAAAAAACTTGAAATCATGTGTGCCACAATTATTGGCACCCCTGATGTTAATACTTTGTACAACCTCCTTTTGCCAACAAGACAGCACTTAATCTCCTCCTATAACATTTCACAAGATTGGAGAACACAGAGAGAGGGATTTTTGACCATTCTTCATTGCACAATCTTTCTAGATCATCCAGTGTCCTGGGTCCTCTCTTATGCACTCTTCTCTTTAGCTCGGACCTTGAGTCTGTGACTGCTGAACCACTTTTGTGTACATTTTGCCACATGTTTTGGATCATTATCCTGCTGAAATACACAATGACGACCCATCTTCAGCTTTCTGGCAGAGGCCATCAGGTTTTTATTTAAAATATCCTGGTACTTCAAAGCGTTCATAATGCCATGCACCCTAACAAGGTTCCCAGGGCCTTTGGAAGAGAAACAAGCCCACACCATCACAGATCCTCCACCATAC
>MU551660.1:2720489-2741588 GCA_024362625.1 Silurus asotus
AGGGGTGACAATAATTGTGGAGGGCCCTTTATATATATATATATATATATATATATATATAACACACACACACACACATGTATGTATATGTATATTTAGCTGTCAAAATTAAAATTACGGCACTAAATTTTATTAACGCGCATCAATTCACCGCGCATTTCTGTTTCAATACATAAATAAATAAATGAAAAAGGAAATTAAAACCTTTGGCAAAAAATACATTTATCCAGGATGTCCTTTCTTTACTTAGATATAAAATAAATAAATAAACTCCAGATAAAAATTTCTTTTCTGATCTTTTGAATCAGTAAACTTCTGTTTTATTTTTGCGCCAAGTCTCAAATCAAACACCAAAATCCGCCATGATTTACACAATTAACCCTCTAGGTGGCGTTTTGTGGGATTTTTCATATAATGGCAACACAGACTTAAATTACTGTCTTTATTGATTGTACAGATAAAAACAATACATCATTTAAATCTGTAAAATGTCTTTCATTTTCTATATATAAGCTTCCTGACTTGACTTGAAGCGGTGCAGTCTCTCCGGTATCACCTCATTAACTGTCCGTGTGGAAACATAGCAAAGGCTCTTAATGATGTCCACACATCTCTGCACTGATATAGTCTTTATATTTAATCACTGTACATATGCTTACATATATATCACATGCTGTACATATAATACATGTTTATCACCTCCAAGCTGCCAGTTTTGGGCACCTGAGCAAGCCTTAAACTCACTACTGCTCATTTAGTGAATGAGATCATTTAAGAGTCATTTGGGATAAACACATCCAACTCTCTATTTTCGCTATCTAATTGTCTCTGTGTCTCTTTCAGTAAATGTCTCTGTCTCACTGTATATGTCTCTCTCTTGCTGTCTCTTTATTTGTTTCTCACTCTTTCTAAAGCTGTGTCTGTGCCTCTTTGTCTTTGTCTCTGTTGTTCCTGCTTAATTACATGTCTAACAAAGTTTTGAGTTTTGAAGTAATGCCATTAGCGATCTATGATAAGAGACTTCCTTCGATCTTACCTCTAGTTTTATATTGATTATAAGAAGTTTTAAAAAACAGAACAATGAAAGGTCATTAAAATTGTTTGCTGATAAATCATGGTATATCAGTGGTGCAGGTGTTGGAGATGTGGTTCTTGTACCTGAGTCACTTCTTATAGACTTCCAGTTACTGAGAGAATGTACAGGAAGGAGTTTTGACCCTCTACCATCATGATCTAAGGGAAAACAGGGGTTCTCCCAACCATAGAAAAGCCAAGAGTCCAATAAACCAAGGCTTGTTTGCTTCTCCTGTGTTGGTGTAATGGTCAGTGAAGTAGTCACTGCTATCTGACTCACCTGGTTCGATTCCTACCTCTTAGTTTTCCTTTAAATTGTTTAAAAAGTTTTTAAAAAGAACCAAAAAAGGTCCTAAAAATCAGGTTCCTGCAGGAGATCCTGTGGCTCAATTGGAAGAGCTTTGCCTCTAGGTTGAGAGGTTGCTGGTTCAAACCCCGGCCAGGGCTCAAAGTTAAAAGTGTGGAAGGTTCCGGTGACCATATTGAGGAAGGTGTCAGAAATGACTGCGTGGAAGGTTGGATGTGGTTTCGGAGGGCGTATCCTGAAGCAGGGGGGTAATATCCGGGCATCTGCCCCCCCGGTGTCTGAGATGCAGAAAACAGGGGGTTATGAAGCACAAACATCCAAAAAAGTATCGACTTAGTTTTGCATATATAGGGAAAAATTCTGCCAAAAACCTATCACCCTCACTTTTTTTGAGGCTGTGAAGCAGCAGGTCTTCACAGCCTTTGTTCAACCACTCAGTTGCTCATCATACACTTCACTCAGCTTAACCAGGGTGGGGACAAGCCAGATTTGAACCAGCAACCTCTGAACTCAGAGGCAAGGCTTTTACCACAAAGCCATCAAGTCCCACAACTCCCCTTCTTTTTTTGGGGGGTTTATCCTTCAAAGCAAGAAATTTAGACCCGACAAAAACACAGAAAGCAGGATTCGAACCCTGAACCCCACCAACAGTGAAACACCACTCTTAACCCACTTAACCATCAGGAAGGACCGGCTGTGATGATTGTTTAGAGCAGCTCTATCTTTTCTTTCAAACCATCAACAGAAGAATATAATGCTAAAGACGGACGTAGGAAGCAAAACCATAACGTGTCTACCAGGGATAAAGCAGGATTCGAACCCTGATTCACACCATCAGCAAGGCACCAGCATTAACCCACTGAACCATCAGGAAGGACAAGCTGGAAAGCTTGTTTAGAGCAGGTCTATCTTTCTTTTTAAACCCATCAAATCAAATATATGAAGATGTAGGAATCTGGAATTTAACCTACCTCATGATTAGCAAAGAGAAAGCCAGGTTTGAACCCTGACCACCAACATTAGCAAAGTACCAGCCTTAACCCACTAACCCCACTTGGTGAGGACAGGCTAGGAAGCTTATTTAGAGCAGGTCTATCTTTCTTTTCAACCCATTAAAAACAAAAATATATCACTAAAAAAAAAGATGTAGGAAGTGAATCCTGATCGTGACTGGCAGACAGAAAGCAGGATTCGAACCCTGAACCCCACCAAAAGTAAGAAACCTGATTTAACCCACTGAACCATCAGGGAAGACAGGCAAGGAAGGTTGTTTAGAGCAAGTCTATCTACCTTTAAACCATCAACACAAGACTATAAAGCTAAAGAAAGATTTAGGAAGCAGGAACATAACCTACATGGCAACTAGCAGGATTCAAACCCTGATCTTCACCATCAATGAAGCACTAGCCTTAACCCACTGAACCATGGAAGAGATCAGACTGGGAAGCATGTTTAGATGAGGCACAAGCCTTAAACCACTGAGCGACCACTGCTCAAAAGCATGTGTGATTTTGGAGGGTTCATACTTTGTTTCATTCCAGCGCAGTAAGAAAGAAGGCATGTAGGACTGGCTTTGAAAACTTATCACCAGCGTGGACTACATTAAGGACCATGTTCAGGCACAAGCCTTAACACACTGAGCTACCACAGAAGAGCCTTTTTTTGGGTGGAGTGATTTTTCAATAAAGACCAGGAAATCAAGATCATCAATCAAGATTAATCCAACACAGAAAGGACAGAATTGAAATGTTTTCAGAGTGGACAAGCTCCAGAAGTTTCATTTACCAACACAGCAACCAGCTCGACCAGGAATCAAACTTTTAAACTCATCCTTGGGGGGATACTGACATTAACCCACTAGGCTATCACATCTACCTACCTACCTACCTATCTATCTATCTATCTATCTATCTATCTATCTATCTATCTATCTATCTATCTATCTCTCTATCTATCTATCTGTCTGTCTGTCTGTCTGTCTGTCTGTGTGTCTGTCTGTGTGTCTGTCTGTCAAATATTAATATTAAGGATAGGTCCAGTTAACAGCTAAATTGGGTAAAAGTAATAACTACTTTTTACTTAAGTACATGTCAAAGCCAAAACCTCTTTACTTTTACTTAAGTAAAAAAGTATAATCAGTACTTCAACTTTTTCCCGATTATTTCAAGAAATGAGTATCTGTACTTCTACTTAAGAAATGGATGTGTGTACTTTTGCCACCTCTGCTTACCATCAGTGAGGCACCAGCCTTATTTCGATGAATCATGGAAGAGATCAGACTGGGATGCATGTTCAGATGAGGCACAAGCCTTAAACCACTGAGTGACCACTGCTGAAAAGCATGTGTGATTTTTGGAGGGTTCATACTTTGTTTCATGCCAGCGCAGTAAGAAAGAAGGCATGTAGGACTGGCTTTGAAACCTTATCACCAGCGTGGACTATATTAAGGACCATGTTCAGGCACAAGCCTTAACACACTGAGCTACCACAGAAGAGCCTTTTTTTGGGTGGAGTGATTTTTCAATAAAGACCAGGAAATCAAGAAATTAATACAACACAGAAAGGACACAATTGAAATGTTTTCAGAGTGGACAAGATCCAGAAGTTTTATTTACCAACACAGCAAACAGCTTGACCAGGAATCAAACTCTCAAACTCATCCTTGTGGGGACCCAGACATTAACCCACTAAGCTATCACATCCATCCATCCGTCTATCCATCCATCCATCTAATATGATGTGAGGTCCAGTTAACAGCTAAAACAGGTAGAAGTAATAACTACTTTTCTACTTAAGTACATGTTTGAGCCAAAACGTCTTTACTTTCACTTGAGTAAAAAAGTATAATCAGTAATTTAACTTTTACCCGAGTATTTTAAACCATTTGGATCTGTACTTCTACTTAAGTAGAGGATCTGTGTACTATTGCCACCTCTGCATGGTCGTGGAATGGTACTGGGTATTGTTGTAAATAAAGATAAAGATAAAGCAATAATAAAATAATGTATAAGTTTGTTCCTTATAATTGTAAGTTTGTCCCTAATGAGCAAGGAAGGAAAAACTCTCTGAGATGGTATGAGGAATAAACCTTGAGCAGAACCAAACTCAAAAGGGAATCTCATCCTCATCTTAGTGCACAGAATGTCACACTAACGTCAGGGCACTGACCCTACACATTTTAATAGGGAATCACTCTTTGTAGCAAGACATGAGGAACTTAAAACAAGAAAAAAAACAAATATAGATATTTTACACACATGAAAGAAACAATGCTCCATGCAGTGAATAAGCACACAGTATTTACAAGGGCTTGTTTCTGTCATTTTTAATTCGATGACAACAATGCAGCCCAAACCTCAATCAAAGGCCAGAAGAAAAGAGAGCAGAACCAGATGAGAAAAATAAATAGCAGTGGTTGTGGGGAATGCAAGACACAGAATAAAATTCTGTGGTTTTCTCAGGCACTTTTCTCACCACTTGGTCCAAAACAAAGGGACTGATGAAGACTTCATATCCTATTCCACCACAATGCTATTTGAACAGTTCCGTCTTTTGCCTCCACATTTTATTGCATTGTAGGTTTTTTCCTCATTAATGTTCTTCAACACAGGCTCTCAGCATCTTGCTGACCTGCGGAAATAATTCATCAGTAGCGTTCTCTAATCAAACTTCACTTGTGTCTAGAAGCTTGTCATTTTACGAAGGGGATTCAAAGAATAACTATTTATTGATATACAAAAGATTTAAATAACAATCAACAAAAATCCTAAGACTCATTTGTATAGTCATATTTAAACAGGCCTCGGTTAAGAGACACACATTTTATAATAGATCTTAAGTTGTGTTATGACACTTTCTGGGATGAATCACAGGACTAAATAGCACTCTGACTGTCAGCTAATTTTTGCTTTAGTGCACCTCTGGCAGAAAAATAATTGGTGAAATGCATGCTTTGAATTAGAAAATTGAACAAAGATTTGCCAGGAGTGTATCTTGTATTCAGCACTAATGTTAACATTATTACATCATATTTCTTTTAAAGACAAAAAACTAGTCACACTATTATCAAATTATGTAGCATTGCCTTTAAACTACTGTATCTAAGTAAAAAAATTACTTGTTATATGAAAACACATCCACTTAAATGTATTAGTTTAATTTAGTTAATCAGTTTCCTGTTTTTTTGCTGGATACTCAATACTCTTAGTATCCAGTGTGTTACATTTCAAACCTTTGATATTTATAAAAAAAAAAAAAAAGCTCCAAATATTATGAACATGTCAACGTTAAAATGTTTTGTACACCTATTGGTATAACAGGTTAATGGTCTCCTATTAAGATAAGCAATTAATATAAAAAATTTGTCCAAAGATAATGGTAAATTAAGACCATTATATGCTATATTACTAGACAGTAAATGATATAACAGCATATGGCATCATGCATGACATCTTCATGACATAGGTATGTCTATGTCATGATACACTTTTCAAGTAACCACAGAGACAACACGTAAAACCCCACACAGACATTAACCAGAGCTTAGGATCAAACCCAGAATACTGGAGCTGTCTGCACCACGGGGCTGCTCTTAATCACTGTGTGCAGAACTGTAAAATGTGTGCTCTTTCATTGTTAAACTTTGAATGCATCTAGACTCAAAATAAGCAGAATCAATTTCATTCTTACAGATCCAACACTATTACTGTTTCTTTTAGGTTACTCTAGTGTGTCATTCAAATCTAAACAGTTTTAAGAGTCCTTTGTGTGGTCTGACTCTTGACGCAGACTGAAGTAGTCCTGGTTTGCGTAACTAAGAGTCCGTTTGTGCTCTGTGATACTGAGAGCTATTAGGAATGATGTAAATAAATATATTTTTATTAGGGGTCAAGAGTTCTGAGCTGAAAGAGTCAAGCAAATGGACTCATTAGGGACAAAGTGTGGTCGTCTAGACCTGATGTCCTTCTTACACTTAAACCACAAGCTCTCAAACACACACAAACAAGGCCTATGGAATGCAGCCTCACATGACTCCACATGAACAACACTCAGGAGTTACAAAAACCAAAGGCAAAGCCAAATCTAGGCGTTCTAAGCTTTTGTCTGTGGAGGCTAAAACACTTGACTTGTGAAACAGCGGTTAATTTTCCCATTGTAAGAAATGTCTTTCACTGGGTAATCAAGAAGAAAAATAAATAAGACCCAGAACTTGAATTTGGAAGACTTCTCCAGAGATCAATAATGCAGACCACCAATTGGCTCCTCCGCTGAAAAGCAGAGGACAATGCATTAATAGTCTAGGACATATGTGTCAAACTTAAGGCCCGCAGGCCACATCTGGCCCGATGTACAATGATCTGGCCCGCAAGATCATTTCATATAGATCTATCATTATTGTTATTAATGGCCGTCGGATATGAAGCGCTGATAACACACAAACTGCAGATCCCATAATCCAGCGCTTCAACTGCCTTGTGGAACGCTAGACTACCTGGGAACATTCCCGCATCAATCAAGTCAAACTTCTGTTGATGTATACAAACCTATTGTAAAGTTATTGCAACGCTAGCCTCTCACAATGGCGAAGAGAAAAGTTGTTTCAGAAAACAGAGCCTTTTAAAACTGATGGGAGGCTGCGTATATGTTTACTGACATTGCCGGTAGACACGTGTGTCTTATTTGTGGAGTTAATGTTGCTGAAATTAAGGAATTAAATCTAAGACGGCATTACGAGACAAAACATCAGGATCAGCTGAAAAACCTGAATGCAGAGCAGAAGATACAGAAAGTAGAAGAGTTAAAGAAGAATCTGAGACTTTTTTCACCAGAGCAAAATCACAATGTGAAGCTGGTGTGAAAGCAGAGGAGAAATCAGAGCCACATCAGCCGGTTATTTACAGAGGGAGAGTTTCTGAAGAGCTGCATGATGAAGGGGTGAGACGTCTTGTGTTTGACAGGAGAGCAAAATATTTTAAGTTATTTAAAGTTATTTAAAGTTTACGTTTATAATTTGTTAATGGCATAAGAGCAAAAAAAATTATTGTTTTGATTTGTTGTTATTTTAATGTTTACTTAAAATTAGAATTTCGATTCATTTTTTCAGGGGTTTTTTTCGTAGCATGTTCATATGTCTAACTTGTATAATTTTGACAGGAAATATTTTTATGGAAAGCAAAATATTTCAATTTATTCATATTGATGTTAAAAATAACATTTAGTTTTAGTGTGTTCAATAAATGTATATCCTGTTTGGCCCACGACCTAAAGTGTGCTTTGAGTTTTGGCCCCCCGTGCAAGTGAGTTTAACACCCCTGGTGTAGGAGGTTGGATTTAGAGATGTTACATTGGAAAGAATTTAGAAATTGTATTCAGAATTGGGTTAAGCATCTGCCTAATGTGATTTTTCTGGATGCCTCATTCAGATTATTCAAATTAACTGCATGTAGTTTACAGCTTCTAGTGTGGCAGTTTTTTCTTGATTTTTCTTTTCATATCTGCAATATGGTTACTAGAAATCTAAATTCCAAAAATAATTCAGCAAAAGGAAATGCAGATATGCAATTGGATTGAAAGAACAAGAGACAAATAAATACTAATAAAATTATATATAACTGCGAAGATTGCAAGCACAGATATAAAAACCTAATAAGAGACTAATATATTGACAATATAGTATTTTTCCATGAATACTAGAATACTAGCGAATCTATCAGCACAGATGATGATGTAGAGTATTGTTTTTACCCTTATTTATGAAATAGCACTTATTTCAGTACATCCTATTTTTGTTTGAATTTGTGCTGTGTGTGTTTGTGTGTGTGTGTGTGCGAGAGTGTGTTTGTGTTGACAAATGAATGATTAACAAAGCCACAAGGCATTAAACTAGGATCATGAAATCGTAATCTGACATAATCTGATATAAACAATTCTATATATTTACATTTACATTTGCGCCATTTAGCAGACACCCTTGTCCAGAGTGCAAAAGTGCTTTGAGTCTATCAATGAAAAATCTATACTGGTACACTAGATTGCAAACTTAAGATAAATCAGCCTACAACTCTGTTATGAGTTAAATTTTTTAAAACAAAGCAAACTTGTAAAAAGGATTGGTTTTTGTGTTTCAGGGAGAGGCAGGCCTTCACTTATCGCTTGAAGATAGCCAGTAACTCTGCTGTTCAAACATCAATGTCAGGGATCCACCTGCTGTGCCCCCCTTGATGGCTGTCACACTGCCTCATTCTGCTGCTCCTGGCATTAACTACAGACACATGTCCGTCATTTAGATTTTCTTATATAAGCTCCTGTTCCGATCTCAATCTTATCGGACCTACTCGTTGGCTATGGTGATCGACCTGATTCCTGACTGCCAGCATTCCAGCTGGTTCCTTCTACTTCTTCTACCGCTTTCCGTATTACCCCTTCCATACGGATTATACCCGCATCATGGACCAAACCCGCATTGCAGTTCGTAACGCTCTCTATTCTCTGTTTATGTACTGAATACTTCCAATAAACATGAAAAAGTTACTCCCGCTTCCAACTCGTGGTCCGTACCCTGACAATCAAGGAGAAGTTCAGTCCACCACCTCTGTGCCAGAACAGAGAAGAGCCTTAAAGTGTACTTACCTCTTGCCCTGAGAGAAGGTGCAGTGCTAGAGGATCTCAGGCGGCATAATCTGAGCTAAGATGCCGATGGTCAATTTTTGGCCTTGTAAAATAACATCAATGGGTTGGGTTGATTCGTGCAGCTACAGGAAGCCAGTGGAGGGAGCACAGCAGTGGTGCGGTGTTGTGCAGCTGCGTTTTGGATCATTTGCAGTGGATGAATAGCATTTAGAGGTAGACCTGCCAGCAGAGAGTTACGGTAGTCCAGTCTCGAAATGACAAGAGACTGAACAAGCACCTGAGCAGCCTGTGTGGACAGAAATGGTCGAATCCTTCCATGTTGTAGGGACGGAATTAACAAGCAGTGAGCATTGGCTGAAGGGGAAAGCAATGAGTAATGAAAAGTTATTCTGAGATCCTGACCTGGAAATAAATGGGATGAACAGCAGTTCGATTTTGCTGAAGTTGAGTTTAAGTTGGGCACTCATCCACGAAGATATGTCTGCTAATCATGCAGAGATCCGAGCAAAATTTATGGTATAGGAGGGAGGAAAAAAGCAGATGAGTAGAGTGTTATCAGTTATCAACATAGCAGTTTTAAGAAAGCCCAGGTGAGTATATGACTTCACCAAGAGAGTGTGTATAAAGAGAGAAAAGGAGGGGACCAAGTTTTGAGCCTTGTGGGACACCAGTGGAGAGTCTGTGGACCCCCCAACATCTTACCTGGTAAAGGAATGCCCTTTCTCTAAATCACTCCGTCAGTGTCGACTCTTTAGCTGCTTCTTGCTCTATTGACTCCAACTCAAGGGCCACTGCGAGGGTTGAATGAGTATCATGCCTGCAACATGTTTGCCTGACTCAGTGGAGGGTCAAAATCACCAGATACCAAGGCCTCCTGAGGGTAGACAGTGGTTGACTTTGTTGAATGCTGCTGAAAGATCTAGGTGGATAAGTACAGATGACAGTTTGGCTGATCGAGCTGCATTTAGTTTCTCAGAGACAGCCAAAAGGGCCGCCTCTGTGGAATGTGCCGCTTTGAAGCCAGACTGGTTTGGTTCATGGAGGTTGGTCTGTGAGAGATAGACAGACAGGTATTCAAAAACTATTATTATTATAATATTTCAATAAATATATTTAAATAGCTATTTTAAATATGAATGAAAAAAATGATGACAGTGTTTTGGCTAGAATGCACCCCTATAAGAAACCATTCTTATATAGTAATTATCTTTATTTTATAAGATGATAATCTGATTAAGATATCATCTGCTATATTTCTGTTTCAATTTAGTCTGAAGCCTGATGCATAAAATGTTTTTGTTAGAACACCTCACATAAAATTCAGTAATAAATATGGGCCACAGGGTCTCAGAAGTGTGAATGTAGACACACAAACATAAACCTTGGCCTTGAGCGGTCTCTTTGCTGCTTTTAGAACAGCAGGTTGACTTTCTAGCAAGCAACTAGCTGTTGAAAATGACCCTGTGCAGATGTTGGGGCCAAAGATTGGGTTAACA
Source organism: Silurus asotus (assembly GCA_024362625.1). NCBI lineage: Eukaryota > Metazoa > Chordata > Actinopteri > Siluriformes > Siluridae > Silurus > Silurus asotus. The sequence goes on from MU551660.1 coordinate 2,730,996, forward strand.
ACCACCTGGATGAGTAAAATAGATTGTCAGTGAAGATATAGTCACGTAGCAACACAGCTGGAGTAAAGGTAAATTAACTGAGCCCATAAAACTTACTCGGGTTTCTTCTTACTAGCTGTTCTTTTTACCAAAACATCTATGCCAAATTTGACAAATTGATGGTTCATTTCATTCAACTTAACACAAAACTACAAATTACAGATATTATGTTAATTATATAACAAAAATAAATTATTCTAATCCAGGTTTTAAAATCCTGCTTATAGATATATTTAGTTCAGTAATGTCACATATCCTTATCACAAACTTGTTTATGATACATTGATTGATTTCACTCGAACACCCACACTACATCCAAAAGCCAGGAATCTGAATCCTTCAAGCCTATCCTCCATACCTGTTTCTCTCTGACCCATTCCCTTAGCCCCCTCACCTGTCTGCCCTTTCTCTAAATCACTCCGTCAGTGTCGACTCTTTAGCTGCTTCTTGCTCTATTGACTCCAACTCAAGGGCCACTGCGAGGGATGAATGAGTATCATGCCTGCAACATGTTTGCCTGACTCAGTGGAGGGTCAGAGGCACCTACACAAACAGTTGTTTAATATAGCTAAAGGTCTGCCACAGATAGTATTTACAGAAGACACACTGTACAAGGTCTTTCTCAGTTCTACAGATTCCACACAGTATAAGGACACAAATGTATATTATATATATTTGGTTTACCCAAATGCTGTCATTTTAAAGGAGCAGACCTATTCAGCTAAATGTTCTACATTGTTCTCTATTTTTTCTTACAAATATTGCACTGGTGATGTTTTTTATACTATTCAAATATTTAATATTAATGTTGATATTAAATATAAATTTAGATATAAATAAATATAAATAAATCATTTATAAACAAATATTGAATTATATAATTTTTTTAGGTTATGTTGAAAACAAGTCCTAGTGAAGCATACTGTCAGGTCAGCACACAAAGAGGCAAAAAACTACATATCCCATCAGCCCCAGTACTTTAATCACACTAATCACACACATCTGAATCAAGTTGTAATGTAATAATACCACGGTTTAAGTTCTGGTTTTTGTCATACATTTTGTTTGACTTTCCCTTTGTGGTTCATGTATTTTTCCATATGAACCAAAGTATTGGTCAAGTTTTATAGTTTGTTTCACCTATTAAGTGTTTTTTGCACTTATATGTAAGCCTCTGATTTACATTTCCAACACTCATCAACCAAACAAGACTAAGGGCTTTGGTCCTTGGCATGCTAAATAAACAGTAATGTAAAACTTTTAAAACAAATCACATTGCAGCTTCCCAGGTTGGGTACAGCTTTCTGTTCGGCTTAGGCTTTGCTCTGCGCAGAGCCATAATCAGGCAGGAAGAGTGAGTGAGTTTACATTAATACACCTGAGACAAAAAGGTTTAGGTGTGCTGGGTTAGTCATTACCACTCTACCTAATCCTCACAAACCTCCATCTCTGTGCAGATCGATGCTAATCCAAGCTTTGGCCTGCTACACTTAAACTGAGCAGTTTTTAATGACACTTTTTTCAATATTTACATTTAGAATGGTTTATTTGTTTCTCAGGTTTTGAGGAGAAGCTGAATTCATGAATCGGATGTATAGCCAGGTTGACATTAAAACCGACTTTTTTAAATGGAATTTTTGGAAATAAAGAATAAATGTGCAGCTCATTAGTATTGCATTTATATATATAAAAGAATTATCTCATTTTGTTTAGGGCTGCATCAAACATTTTGGCCTGTGGTGATATGTGAAACTAACACTTTCCAAGTTTCTTTTTTTCAAAAAAATTCCTCTCAACAGAGAGACTTTTATTAAGTTTGTAATCTAGCATACCAGTGGATTTATTCATTGCTAGAGACTTTTTCTAGGGTGTCTGCTAAATGCCACAAATGTAAATGTAAATCTGTAACAGATAAGGATAAAGTTTGAAGTTATTTGATTAAAGCAAATTTAAATAAAGAAACTGTTATATCACGATGTGTATGATTTGGCCAAAGGTTTGTGAAAAACCTGACCATCACACCTATGTGATTCTACCGGCAACTGTTTCCACACGTTTTGAAACACACAACTGTAGAATTGTAATTTTTTTCTCACTGGAAATAAGACATGTATATTCCCTTGTGAACAAAGTGAGCTCCAGTAACACATGGTTTATCATATTGTAAAATAACCTGATGATGCCTTTGGATGAAATAGGCCAACTTTACTTCTAACCTCCTTAATCAATATCAGAACTTGATCTCACTAATGCTCTTGTGGCTGGACGGATACAAATCCCTAAAACTACACTCCAGAATTTAATGGAAATGCTTCCCAGAACAATAGAGGTTATTTTATTTGGCAAAGAGGGCAATAAATCTAGAGAGAGATAATCACCAGGCACTACTGAGTGTTACGGTCGGGTGTATAATTATGATATTGTATATATTACTGTCATTACAATTTCATCAGCCTATATTGTGCTTGTTAGGATATGTAGCCTGAATAACGATAGCAGGTAATCTTTACAGTATGTCTGTATAAAAGAATTTTGCAGACTAAAAAATACGGGAGCTTACAATTCTCTGGTACCACAGATATCCTGTAAGACGTCGTATCAGAAGAACAATTGAGACATTAAAATTTATGTAAAAGAATTTTCACATTGACAATAAGATGGGAGACATTAATAAGTGAATCATCAACCCTAACTCCCTGATATATTGCAACATTTTCTTCCTTCACCTCAGTGCCATAAACACACATCTGGTCCATGAAGCTGATCAATGAAAAACACAAAACATGTGGAGAAAAAAAACAATGTAGGGGAAAGAGAAAGATTCCTGGTTTTGTCCACTTAATATATAACAGCCACGAAGACAACGACAGGCATTGTCTGCCTTTCATCTTTCACAACAATCTTTCACAACCTGGTGACATTTCGACCTTTGCTGTGACCCTTAACCTCTAGGGTTGAACAACAGTCTCAGCACTGTGAGGATTGGCATATCTTTTGTTTGCCTACATGCCACTCCATCTTAAAGCGAAACAGAAACAACTAGACTCATGCAGACACACAGAGAAGTCATCTTGTCCAGAAGCAAATTTTCTTGTTTAGTTTCAGTATAACAATAAACTACTTTAAAAAGGATCAGTAAAGTTTGTGAGTGGGTGTAGCTTGCTGTAAAAGGTGACAGTACTTGTAATTTCTGGAAACATTCTCTTTGATGACTCATCCAAGAAACAAGATGATTAGAAGCAAATGTGGCCAGTGGGCAGTGCTGATATCTGGGATTTCCTGTACTCTCTCAGTATATTGCATTAGTATCTAAAAAAAAAAAAAACACACATGTATTTGTGTATGCTTGTATAGTATAGGAGTTGTCTGCACTTTTAGACTAGGTTATTGGCTTAGTTGACTTGAACGGTCTTTCTTAGATTGTTTGCTATTTGTTTGCAAATTTGTAAGAATCTGTATAAACACGTTTCCAGTGTTTAACATAAAAGTTCTCGCTTTTCTTTCAGCTTTATTCCACTTATAATTTATATTTTATATTGGCTGTACATATTCTATAGTATGTGTTATTTAAAGTAAGTACAGTTAGAATTTTAGTCTGTATAAAAGCACCAGGCAATCCACCCACCCACCATCCACCTTTGCCCTATCATATGACAGCTACCAGCCAGGAAGGGGTGAAGGCTGACGTATCTCATTGAATGACAAGCATAGACCATGATTGGCTAGTGTTACTGTGATTGACAAGGAAAAATGAGTATATACAGAGAGCTTGACCAATTTTACTCCCTTGAGTCCTAGCTGTGGATATCTGTCACATCCTGTGAATTTGCTCAATCAAGAAAAAGAACTAGATGTAGGATGGAGTCAATGAGGGACTGATTAGAGTAAAGTCTACTGTGAGCGGTTACTTAGATATCATCAGTTACACTCATGGCATTTTATAGGCTCTCTGACAAGGTCTTGCGTTTTATTACTATACTTTATTCATCTGAGGAATCGTGCGCCATGTGAGAATATGTTGTTTTAGTTGTTTGCATTGTAAATGGCGATAAACAAGGCAGTATAAAATCTTGCAGATCTGGATGAGACTGTAAGACAGTGACATGATATTAAAGATGGGAATAAAATATAATATCTATGAGTATCCTGTCAGGTCTTTCACTTGGCTTAAGATATTTATTAACAGGCGAATATTTAAATGAGAAGAAGTAAAAATAAAAGGTTTTTTTTACTTATAAAGGTATTAAGGTTTATACCAGCCACTAATTAGAAGGACTTGAGAATTACCGCACTGGAATAAATCACAGGTGGCATCCAATTCTGGATTATTTCACGAGCAATACATGACCCTCTGGAATGGACGAAATATGAGCGAGTATTTTCCGAATAACTTCAGCGCCTGGTATTAAACAGCTGTGGAAATCAAGCTTTTGCCACATTCTGGTTCTTATACAGGATGTCACATGGAAAACAAGAAAACAGTGACTTTCATTCTGTAATGTTTAGAAAACGGATGACCTCCTAAATGCATCATTGCTTGTTTAGCCAGAAATCACCACTGATTTATAAATAATGTAATGCCATCTAGATCAGCTTTTTGTAAGGATTATAGGTTATATAATCCAACATGACTTTATAATAATTCCATTATATAGATGTGATACAAGCCAGCTCTTCCAGTTCATAGAGGTAACTGTATTGACAGACTTAGTATTCTATGAAAGAAACAAGTGTTGCAGAATTTTTAATCTTACAATCATACTTGCAGATGAACCCGAATAATCACTCACGCATAGGGTTAAAAGAAAGGGAGGGGTACATCGAGGCAGACGAGAAGCAGACGTAGTTGTGGAATGCAACAGCAGCCTCAAGCTATCTGTGTTTATACTGGAGTTAAAGGGAGGGGAGAGGGTAGACTGATGGACAAGAGATACACAATGTAAAGCTCAGGTAGAAAAGAATTTAAGGTGTGTGTGTTTTTTTTTTTGACAGTTTAAAGTGTAATGAATTACAAATTATACATATTTGACTATTGCCACACATCAGCTGGAGTTTCAACTTGTTGATAACTGGTTTATTTCTTTATTTTATCTTACTTTATGTAAATTGTTACTTGATGAATATCCTGGCCAAAGCATCATTCGATGGTGTGTAATTACTATCAGAGTGTGTTTCTATTAGAAACACGTCAGGAAGCTGAAACTATTTGAAATCCCTTGAGAAACCAGAAGCAGATGTCATTTCACTACGTAATCCTTCATTGCATCCTTTCCAAACACACTTAGGAAAAGTCTAGCTCCTTTAAGTTTTTTTCAGAGACTGTACTACATACAACGCATTCAACTTTTTGAATGGATGATTTTAACAAGATTTTTATACATAACTCAGCATACTGTACACATACTGTACACATATTGTACACATACTGTCCCCATAAACCATTCACAACCACATACAAATCCAATTACACCTCAACCAAGTTATACAAGCTCATGTCCTTTAAGCACAAGCTCCCCATTATAGCACATATATGAGTAAAATGCCATGCATGCATGATTCATCTTGTCTAAAGATAAAATATGGTGTTGAGACGTCACGTCTCAACACCATATTTTATCTTTAGACAAGATCTTGTGTTCAGAGACAATGAGAGCATGAGAGCAAGTGAGAAAAAGCATCTTTAGTTGAGTTAATGTTTTCCAGATCATCCTCCCACAACAGAGAGTGCATGAGACAGGAGGCAGGTGTCCACCAGTGTCTACATACACACTTCCCTTAAGTCAGCATTAGTTCCAGATTCTCAGCATTCTCCCTCTAGTTACTGGAAAATTGGACAAGTGCTGTCCAACTCAGCATGCGCAACAGACATTACGTAGTGCGATTCAAACCCCCTTGAGCCGACCACTAGCTCGACATGAAGAAGGGGTGAATCCCTCTCAGCCGCAAGAAACACCAAGACTCCCAAAAGAAAAATTACCTATTACTGTTAAACCGATTGCTCCATATTTTATCAAAAGAATGACACAGAAGACCTTTACTAGAAACTCTTTGTAACAAATGTAAGATTCCATTCTGTTCATTCCTTAACACTGAGTAATGTAATTTATTTAATGTAATGTCCAACTGAAGAGAAAAATTATAATAATGAAGGAATTAGGATACATCAACAAACACAGAAGCAATTCAAAGAAGCAAGGGCCAGGAGTCATGGCTGGAGATCAAACACTCAAAAGTGCGGCACATGCATTATCTCTTAATATGGCTCTATTGGCGTGTCTGGCTAAGGTATGTGAGACACAAAGACGTCAGTATATCAGATCTGAAAGATCTTAGAAGTCAAGGCCGACCTTTATATGGCAATGAGCACTGCAGGGTTCACCAGTTACTGTTAATCTTATTACTGACAATAAGACTAGAAATTACCTACATAATGTTTTTCTTTTCTTTTTCTTTTTTCTTTTTCTTTTTATTAAGTATAAGTAATATACTGATTTGCTGTTACTAATTCAGGTACCAGATGCATGTCTGCTCTCTCTATCAGCTACTGATGAGCTGCTAAGAAGAGAGAATCCATGCAGATCTGTTCTGTTCTAGCAATTACTATTATTCCATTATGAGTTATGATGAGATGCAATTTTCTAAGAAATACAGTAGGGTCCAAAAGTTTAGAAAAGAAAACATTATGTATTATTATGTAAATTTGAATTATGTAAAATAATGTTAAAGATTATTTAGTACAACAGTTTTCATTTCAAATTATACAGTATTATTGGCAAAAACTGGAATGAAAAGTATAATTTTTCGAATCCAGAGCTTCTCAGTGTTTGGCCTTCTCTGGTTTTTGCTTTAATTACAGTGTGTACTTAAGCTGACACAAGTATGTGCAAAACTTAATGATCTACTTCATCAAATCTATCATCTTCTGAACACTCTGCAATAGAGGAGATTAACCATGAGGGAAATCTGACCTTTAAAACAAACCACTTTCTGGTTATATCCAATTTGAAATCGAATTGGAGAGCTATCATATCCCTCACTGAAACCATGCCAATGCAATACTTGTGTAGGCCCACCACTCAAAACACACAGCACAATACACATTTTTTGCAGATGCAGCTTTGGAAACTGACTGTAATGGATGCAAAATACATATTTTTATTACAATCAAATGTAAAAGCTTTATTCCAGTGCAAAGTATGTTTAAACTACTATACAACTGAGGGTAAATGTGTCATTCTGATTAGGTTTTGGCAATTATGCTTGGTTGCCTTGATTTTTAAGACTGATTCACAAATATCAATGCTTTGCACTCTTTTTTTAGATTTACCCAGATGTCTCTGTTGTTAATGAACCTTGGAGAGATTTTATCAAACATCAACACTTCAGCTTCCCATGAGATGAAGACGCTCGTGTTGTTGGCTTTCTGATGTTTAAGAGTTCTTCCTAAAAAAAAAAAAGAAAAGAAAAGAAAAAAGAACAATTGTTTTTCTTTCACCACTTGTTAAGATTAGCTCATAGTATGTTGAAACTGGCTGTTGTTCTACATTGCACTTAGTCAAGAGCATAAGTGAATTGTGCACACAAACTCAATTAGACTGTGTATAAAATGTCAGGTCTGACAGCCAGAACTACTCAAGCGGAGCTGTCCTTGTTGTGAATTTTTCGCAAATATTTACTCGGATTTGCATTCTGCAGTTGGATTTGACGAAATCTTAAATGCAAAGGGACTAATATTTACTTTATATAGTCAGTTTACCTCTTCCACACGAACCACATATGGCAGTAAATTGGTGGAAAAGGAACAGGGTGAAGTGGAGGGGCTGTTCAGAATTGCAAAGACTCATGAACTGTGTTTCAGTAATGTATAATACAGATACACATAGTGTCTGCAGTTTTGTAGCTATATCATACTTCAGAATCAGAGCTGATATAGGAGTGATCTGCTTCTCCATGACACTTATTTGACTGTATACCTACAAAGGCTATTTGTTTTTTAAGAAATTTGACAAAGCAGCATTACACACTTGGTCCGGGGGGAAATGAAGAGTTTGGGCATAAATCACCATTCATGCATATATGTATAAAACTGTATGTCATTTTTTATCTATATTCATCTTTATGTCTAGTTTCCAATATTCAGACTAGTTGTCTGTACAGAGATAAAGAGTTCCTACCTAAAAAAGCACAGGATTAATATACATCAAACCTCATGTGTGGCAATATCCCAACTACACATGATATACCTACCATACAAGCCTCTGCTGACAGTCTCAAAAGTCAAGACTGAAATGAATGCCTTTGATGACTTGCAACATTATGAGTAAAAAGAAATGCAGTGCTTAGTAGTCTGCCCATCCCAAGAACAAGATCTGTGCAAATGATCAGCATGCACAGGGATGAAAACCACTTCGGCCTAATAGCCTTAACATGAAAATGTGACAGCTGTCGGATTGCAGGCTCAGCCAGCAGAGTCTCAGTGGTCAAAAAGCAAACACATGCCAATCACTATGCTATTTTTCAACCATTTCTCCCTATTTAGAGATGCACTCACTGACAACACTGCTTGAATTAGATTTTATAGTATGATAATAAAAATTAATCATAAAATGACAAAGAACATTGGTTTCTTATATTTGAAACCCAATAGAGTGCATGATACCTCTTGTATCCTTTATTTCACTTTTCTGGCCACAAACTTCAGAAAACGTATTATACGATTACAAAAATCAAACATGATTATTTGGCATATACATACACATACCAAATAGGGTTTCTCTAATTATTTCAAGGATGAAGCTTTAATGCTTTGTTTTTTTGGTTAAATCATTTACATAAATATCCAAAAGATCTAGGTATCAACATTTTAAACTTTTAATTAGTAAACATGTCTAGAAACATTAAATTTATGGTAATCATATACTTTAGGATCACTTATAATTACAATAAATATATTTCTGAGTTTTGTGTTATTGAGGAAAACCCAATCTTAAAATGTTCTAAATGTACATACTTACTCATTAAAATCCAATCAAAAACCTACTGTAACCCAAATAAATGAGACAACAAAAACTAGACTATCTGTACCTTTCACTATTCAATGGATGTTATTGGTTTACTTACTTATTACTCTATATACGGAGCCAACAGGAAATGATGTGATTAGTTTAGGTCTATATTTGCTCCACAGGATAATCCTGTGGAAATAAGCACTTGATTAATTCCAGTAAAAGCAGCCGACACTGAAACATTTGCCGTGGCATTTTGAAAGGATTAGTGTAGCAAAATGGTGTACAATGAAAAATGTATTTGTGATCAAGTAAAACGCAGTGACACTTTCAAATAATGCACAAACTCTTCATAATTATCTCTTAAATAATGATTCAGATATTGCTCAAATATAACATCAGGTGTACCTATAAAATTCCTATTAATCCTTTGGTATTTTGATTGTCCTGGGTTAGCTACCACCCTCCTTACCCACCCAACACACACAGGCACACACCCATCACCATAAATCCATCTCCCTTCCTCCCTGTCTTTCTCTTTTCTCTAGCATAGCTCTGAGGAATGCATTCCATTTCCCTAAAGGAAGTGAGGAACTGAGCCCTGCCCAGGGTCCCCCTCCTCTTTCTTGGTTACAGTGAACTGAAAAGCCCCTGTGAGCCACGGACCCCCTTCCTGCAGGTTCCACCCTTGAGCTGGCCTCATTCCCATATCTGCCACAGCTGGACAGTTTCTCCCCCAACCACAGTGCCCCCCTTGTCCCTGGATGAATTTTTTCACTCTACTGTATATGTGGTCCTACTGTATGCCAACACTTCTATTTCCCCAAAGTCCAAGTGCCCTCCTGTGCAGTCATTCAGCTCAGGCCCAGTAGCTTTTAGTTTGCTCAAATAGTTCATTTGAATGTGGGGTTTTCTATAAGTGGACTACAAATATTAGACAGTGCTATTATATATTATTTATACTGTATATTGAGTAGCCAGATTTTCAAAGAGAGTTTTGGAAATCTGGATTAAATTCATGCTCAAAAGTACTGGGTGTCAAGGACAAACTTCAAGATTCAATCCTGCAGGTCAGTGTAACTGATTCTGGCTGGAGATAACAGCTGAAAAGAGAGATTTCAGCATAGTCTTGCAAGTGGAGAGAGATGGAGAGGGAGAGGAAGAGAGAGAGAGAGAGAGAGAGAGAGAGAGAGAGAGAATGGTCCTCATGTGTCAAGAGGAATGGATATATAGATTCTGAGTGTTGATATAGTTGCCCTAAGCAGAAATCCAGACCTGCTAAATAGATGAAAAAAAAAGAATGTTTTCCTTTTTTAAGGTCTCTCTCTCTTCCTTTCTTTCTCTCTCTCTCTCTCTCTCTCTCTCTCTCTCTCTCTCTCTCACACACACACACACACACACACACACACACACACACTGGTTTTCTCTCTTCAGTGTTCAGTGTTTTTCTCATGACAGTCAACACTGTTTTACAACTCAAACCTGAAACTTTTGATATAATTTTTTTTTATACAAATACACAAATTCCTGTAACTCTCGCAGTCAACTG
>MU551660.1:2741613-2796168 GCA_024362625.1 Silurus asotus
GGCTTATTATTTAAATGCATCATATATTATTCTGGCTATTTATTGCAGTCAGTCAACTTTTTATTTATTCATGAACTTTCCACTAGGCATTATTTATTTATCTATTTGTGACTTAATAAAATTTGGATTAAACCCTTTAAATTCACATGACCAGACAGACAAGCTAACAACTATAAGATAATCAAAAATATGTACAACTCTGATAATAGTAGGTTATTATTTCTACCACTGGAACAAAATGAACAAAACACAGATCCCCTGTTGATGCTTCAAAGAATCCACTTTGAGCACCACTGAACTAGACTATTCAAAATACTGGCCTAGACATTATTACTGCATTTACTACATACAGACATGCCAGTCTCTGTAAGTAGAAGAGGCAGAGAATAATAACTTCTATCACCCTTATTTTAAGCACCAATATGGTCTCCATAACAAGCATACACACTCTGACTTATAAGCATGTCTTTTCTCATTGTCTCCTTCCTATACACAGGCAGTGCCAGCTTTTCTCCACACACTTGAGCCAAACATGGTGGCAGTGCCAGCCTGCTTCTTCAGAACTGCTCCAGATGCCACCACTATGATCTATCTGTACCTTCATTTTTGCCAAGACCTCAAGCTCAACCCTGGCACACTTGTGCTCTTGGCTGCAGTTTTTTTGACACACATTTATGACTCACCATGGTCCTGTGTCCAATGTTTTGTGCTTGATCGGTTCTTTCATCTATCCCGGGGATACTGTAGGTTATAGAGGTGTAAATTTAAAAAAAAAATAATTTTTATCCCAGCCCCTTTCTGTAACAAATCTGAAAGGAAATTTACTGCAACAAGTCAGACACACTGTCTTTAAAACTGCCCTCAGAGACCATAACACTGGTAGCCACACACTCTGTAGCACACTGCCAAAAACAGTGAAGTCATGCACTCTTTCAAAGTGTGTTACGCTAGAGTGAACATTAACACCCTTATTACTTAAACAATCACGTAATACTTTCTGTTCATAATAAGCATTTTTTTTTTATTTCATAACACATGTATTAGATCTAGGTACATTTAGCAGAAAAAAATTGCTATTATTTCTTTTGTACAAAACAATGAGACAATACAAAAATATTAATAGTGAAATTTGATACATTTTTGTAGGTGTAGTTCTTTATAAAACTTAATATGACAAATCTACAATAGTTTAGTAAGCTAAATACAGAAAAAAATTGTCAATCAATGCTTGGTGAAGCAGCAATTTGTAAATAACACAGGTCATGACACTGTTTTTCTTTATAGTGGATATATCTAAATATGTTCAGAAATAATATTTTACATAGTTAATTTTAGTGATCTATACATTATTTATATATTCGAGAGAGAGAGAGAGAGAGAGAGAGAGAGAGAGAGAGAGAGAGAGAGAGAGAGAGAGAAAACAGTTTGCTGAAATGATAGGACGGACTAGACAATATGAGGGATGTGCAACTTGTTTAGAGTCTGGGTGGCATTGTGTAGATAATACACTATACTGGTATGTAAACTAATCTGGCAGCACTGTACATGTGTTAGTGAGAACAGTAGACTTTGTTTTAAGATAAGAAAAGGCCCAAGAGGCATTTAAAGAAAATAAATCCACAGTTTTCTTCCATTTTTTTTCTTCACATGGTAACAGTCTTCTGCACAGAGGCAGGGACTATGTGCAGGAACACAGTGAGAGACACACATACACAGAATCTCACTCATACTGTACACACTTACACACACATACACACACACACACACACACAAAATGTGGCACTGAGTGTGGTGGGACCCCACACCTTAAACATGTTGGGTTGGATGGGAGTTCTGGCAGGCAATTTCATTAACACCATGCCTGGCTATTAATACAGTTGGCACTGCTGTTGAGTGATTATGTGTTTGGAAGGGAGAAAAATCAATACCAGCCAGCAGAAGAGACTCGTTCACCCATCCAAAAATGAAATGTGCCAAGCCCGTGCAGTCGATTGGACTCAACCTGCCTGCCTGCATCCCATCTTTCCCAGCACAAGTCACACCCACTAGAGGCAGATGCATGGCTCTGCCATGCTTTCTTACCTAGGTGGCCATAATTTTTTTATTCACTATTTCACTATTAAAATTGGACTACCTTTTGTTATCTACAGCCCATTCCCCCCATCCCTTCCCTTAAAACCCCACTAAAATGCAACATCCCTTGGAGCTTGGCCTCTGTGTGGATAGCTTTAGACAGCCAGGATAGGTCTAGTGCTTAGGAGTGTCAGCATATCATAATGATATGTGTAGTTCACTAGATTCTGCAGGACCCCCACATACCACAGTGTAAGAGTTCGACTGGTATTTAGTCTAACACTAAACCTCATCGAGAGTCCTCAGAGCTAAACCGCCCAGATAGCGAGTGGTGACGTTTTTTTTATTTTTTATAATGATCGAATATAGTGCTATAAGTTATTATTTCTTTATTTTGTTAATATATCTGTGCTAGTAACTTTGCAGGTAATAAAGTATCATTCCTAACTAAGGAATTTGTTGTCTTATACTGGCGAAAGGCCTTGGAGACAAGAGAGAAAAAGGGGTTATAATAGAAAGAGTAAGAGAGAGGGAGAAAGAGAGAGCAGGCGTCACATGACCAGTCACACTTACAGTCACACTCTTCATTCATATTCCATGCATCCATTCATTCATTAGTACTTGTTTTGCTTTCCTTCTGCCCCATTATTAATGTGGCCCTTTTATTCTTTCTGCATTTAACTCCGTTGAGAGTTATAGGCCCATTTAGTCTCTGCTGCTTTAGGAACAAATTCCCAAAAATAATTGACTTTTCTTATGATTGTTTAGCATTCATAAATTGGGCTCAAATAAGAAACAGCAAGGTTTGTAAAAAGTACAAAAATAAAGAGTCTCAATAGTAAAAAAAAAAAAAAAAAAAAAGTCTCTGTCTCCTGCCTCTACATTCTACTGTCAGATGAGAGAAAGAGAGAGCAGCAGCTAAAATGCTGCTTCTCTTTATTCACAGGTGGCTCTTCAGGTTCTTCAAACGGTATGATGGAATTCTAGGGATGCTTCCTCCCATGTTCTCCTCTCACACAATGTTGTGATGGTTGTTCCTGTCTATAATGTCAGTCGAGGGTAGTAGTTCTTTCTTGATGGGTGAAGGTGGAGGACTGACGGTCTTGTCTTTGGGCTTAAATAGGTCCGACACATAGAAGACCTACAGAAGAGACAAAAGAAAACAAAAGTATTGTTAAAATAAAGCCTAACGCGACCACAAGCTGTACCCATACAAAGCAGCAATCCTAAATATAACGTGTACATGTTGTTAGGTATTGGTCACTAAATAGTGAAATTATATATAATTTTTATGAGTCAAAACTTCAGATGGGGCTTTTAAAAAAAAAAAAAAACTTTATCAGCTTATGACCTCAGCAGCTCGAACGTAGCTACTTCCTTCTCTGAGCTCATACTCTGATAATCACGGTCCAACCACAACAGTCTTTCAAAATCACTGAGTCATAAGGAAAGACAAAATGCCTCCACTTATTTCCCTGGGCCTCCTTGAAGCAAGTGAAGTCCGAGTGAACCATGTGTGAGAGGTGTTGAGGACAGGAGAAGATATCGCCTGCCAGGCATGAACGTATGGCCCGATGATATCACTGGTGTAACAGGAAAATAGGGGGGGAATAATACTTGTGCATGTGGCAGCAAGCCAAGCACTTCCAGAAGGATACTTAAGGAGTCTTATAGGTCAAACCAGTGATCTAATTCCCCACCTGGACTGGCTTATAACGCCAAATGGAGTATGAAAGTCTGACATTTGGGCTTGGAAATGTCCAGATGATTTAGTGCTTCTGGCAGAGCTGATGTAAAGATGAAGCCAACACACTCTCGCAATTCACAAAAGCCAGTTCACCGTACACAATGTTAAAAGTATACATTTCTGCCATTTCAACATAGTTTATGAAAGGTTGAGGTGAGAGCGATGTGCAACATGGTTTTGTGTTTTTTTTCTGATTCAATTTGCATTAAATCCAACTAAAGCATTACTTTTTTACTTGATTTCTTTCAACTGTACATGAGATAGAGTTAGATGAAGTGGCTTTCGTCACATTTAGTCATCCACACCCATGTATTTGACTAAATCCTGGGATCCAGATGAGTGAAATGCTAATAGCAGTAACAGATTCCAACAAGCCTGTCATAGCACACACGTGCACACACATAAAGTAGACAGAAACTGTATAATAGGAAATATATGCATAATTCAACGTTTTTTTGTTTTTTGTTTTTTTCTTTACATTTCCTGTCATGCTATCAGTGATGCCACATCGTAGCAGGGAAATAGCAGAAGGGAAAAATGGCACAGCTAAAAAAAGGATTTCCCTTTTTTGGCCTATGACTTATATAAGCCTTCAACTGTTCCAGTTTTAGATTTTAAAAAGGGTACAGGTTTTGTATGAGGGAGTGTTCCTTGCTATTATTTATAACAATGCATCTTTTATAACGGTGGATAACTGAAACCAATCTCTCTCTATATCTTTGTCTGTCTCTTCACACACACAGAGAGTGCTTTGCCATAGTTTGAGTCTGCACACTTTAGAAAGGGCAGCCATGAAGATACAAATGTTCATGATTAGATCATGCCATTTTCTATGTGACCTTTAGACACAAGTACAAATGACATCAGAAAACTGGCACAAAAAAACCCCTCACTAATTGTATGTGTATGCCATTATTCCTCAAAAGAGTACATATGATAGTAATGAGCTCATGAGTATATAATAGCTCTGTGGCAGACGAGCCATTCTATTACACAAAAGACTAACACTACGACCTCTGTCCTCTGACCCTAAGCAGTAATGAAGCTTCATCATGGAGGGAGTGCTTCCTGTGGCGAGACCCTTCCATGTGAAAGTGTTCTTCCTCTGTACTGTTAGCCCATTGTGTTCGAAATGCCTCATCAGCAACAGGAACCAGTGTGGCTTGTGTGTATTTACATGTAAGCATGCGGGAGTGTGTCTTTAATGCTGTCCCAACGGAAACCTATTAATAGAGTGGAGAATGTGTATGCCTGATGCTTTTGTACACTATTTGAATATTAAAAAGCGTACCTACTGTATGTCTGGATAGTTTAAAACACTGAATACGTTTGGAACTCAATCATGCTTTCAAGCCAACGATTTCAAAGATCACGTAGCCGTAAATGAGTTTTTCTTTTAGCCAAAAGAAGTTTTCCACTCATCTGCCTTAGTTTTAAAAATGATGCTATATTACTTATAAGTACAGTTTTGTAAGCATTAATTCTCAGAAATTAAGGCTGTATGGTTCCCAGTTTAGACTTTTTTTTTTTAACAAACAGCCAAGCGGGTTTCATGCTGGTGAAATTAAACCATACGGCAGTTAGAAGTGCAGACTTATAGCATCTGAGTTACACACGGTCAGTACTTCCTACCAAAATTAATTGTAAACAATCTAAACATTGTGCCAGAGGGTGTTGGAAATAATTTTTTAGAAAGTGTATCTGCTAGAATGTAAAAAATATTTTGCATCTTATCTTTCTAACACATACTTCGCAAGAGCGGAGTGTACAAAGACGGACAAAACTTTTGAGCGTGGGATTAATGCTAATGATAAACTAATTGCGTGTGTGGTCTTCTTAGTGTTAAATTTGGACTGTATTTGTATGCATAGGAGTGTGAAAGTGCAGATGTGTAACGACTGTAAGGACAGCATCAGTGTTTGGAACATATTTATCCAGTGTTTAACTTGGGCCGACTTTAATAATGCTGTTAAAATTTCCTCAACTTTACATAAACAGACACATTATTTTTGGCTCTGCACTGCCTCCCCTGCCTATCATGGCTCAAAAGAGAGCTGTAAGTGTTGGAAAAAAATACCAGACAAGCCAAAATGGGCAGACATATGGAAAAAGACGATAGGCTATCAGGATATCTACCTCTGCACACAGACCATTGGAGAAGAACTAAGTCTTAAACCCTTATCAGTGAAGGAACATGAGTCCGGAACACTGACCATGACCCTTAGCACTCTAGAGGAAAGCTGGGATACTGAAGGGCAGGAAGTGCAAAAAGTAGAGGAGGAGCATGTAGATCGAGAGTGGAGAGATGGAGAGAAGCAAAGAGGAAAAGGCATTTAATGCGTTCCCCTCCAGCTGTTTCCCCTCTACCATTAACTTTCTGCAAGCTGCACTTCTAAACTGAGGCATGACTGGTGTCTATGACAATCTCTTCTCTTCTTAGAAATTGAGTCAGCTTTGATAAAATCACATCATTCTGTGGGCAGAAGAGCAGAAGGATGTGACGGTCGTCTAAAGAAAGGTGACCTAAATGGGCTTTTGTCAGACAAAACATATACCAGGCAGCCCTGTGCTCTTGTGAAAATAGCCCACAGTCTATAGACTCCATATTCATATGTGTGTGTGTGTGTGTGTGTATATATATGCAAAACTTGAGGAGAATTTTGAGGAACTGAGGAGGATTTAGAGCTCCTTTATTGTTTATAGATGCAACCCAAGGAGATCCACGTCTGGAGTTTCCTTTCATCAAGCAAGGACCAGCGGATTGACGGTACTCTGAGTGTCAACTTCCGACTCCGTGTGCCATATGAGCTGATCCGAACTAATGAGGAGCAGACCTCAAGCCTGTCAGCAGCTCTGCACCACTGCCAAAGCTCACCAGAACACACCACTTAAAAGGCAGGACTCACCACTTCAAAGCCCGGCTCACCGCTTTAAAGCCTGTTGATTTGGTATCAAATCAAGAATATGGGATTTTGTTTTTCTATACAAGCATCCTATCTATAAAAAAAAAATTATTCACTCAAGAATAAACACCAGCACAAACATATAGGATGGATGTAAACAAGGAGAAATGGTTGGCTTTGACATTTAGAATCTTCACACCCTGATATGGTACAGAACAACCCAGCATGTGATTCTATAAAAACTTTTACATTAAACATTAGATCCTGGCTGTGTTTTCATTTGTTCAGCGGCCACGTGCATAGTATGTCCTTCCCATATGTTCCCACTGAACTCTTGTTAGAGATACTCTAATTGGGCTTCCAAAATGTTTGCAGATGTGTGCGTGTGAGTGCAGTGAAACAGGCAGAGGGAAAAGAGGGGAGTGGGAGAGATTCCAGTGCAAGGTCATAAAAAAAACGCACAGACGCCTTAATCTACAAGGCTGTGCTCTCACTCTTTCTTTTAACATGTTCTAGTGGTGCTCGGGTTGCCATAGATGTGCCCGTTATATATTATTTCATGAGAGTGAAGTTGACGAGCTTTATTTTAATAGACAAAATACTGTTAAAAGCGGTAGTTAAAAAGAAAAACTATCTTGGGGAAAAAAAATGTGTTTCTGTGGTACCAAAAAAACCCAAGGGTTTTGAGTGCTTTTTTGCTCTATGAAAATTTGTTTTTTTTTTTTTTCTGTGCTTTCTGGGTAATGTAGTTCAACACAAATGTGCCAGGATGTGCCAACCACTGACAAACGACCTGGTACAATTAGAGCAACAGAATAATTTGCCAGGATTTTGTAATCGCCAACTAAGTTTCTGTGAAAGCACTTTTCATTTAAATGCCACTAACAATTTCCATGTTTGCCTTTGGCCCCCTGTTCAGAGGCAATGTGAAGGCAGTTATGAGGTGGACAAAGTTAAGGATGATTTGGGGTTGTGGTGCTTCCGTGGCCTCGTGCCCTACTGGTTTCACCAATAATTAATGTTCTTATGTCTTAGCCTTTCTGAGCTGAAAAAAATAATAATTTTGTTTACTGAGAAAAGGAGAAAGAAACAGACAAATAGGGGTTGAATAAAGGAGAGGGTATGTTCTGGGGAATGTACTGGTCTGTATCCAGTGGTTTGGTTTCCAGACTCCGAATAGTCTTCTGTCCTCACTTTGACATGAGGAGAAAAACAGCCAATGATAATGCAACTCTTGAATGCGCCTCATTGTGGCAAGTAAAAAGCTCACCACATGACACTTCCGGCGAATAAGAAGACAAAAAGAATTTTATGAAAAAAGATTCTTATTGGGAATAGTATTTTGTAAAAGAAACAGAAATAAAATACACAACAGAAAGAAAGTAAAGAGTCACAGAGACTTTCGCCACGTGGTTTGTGTTTGTGGGCACGACATCTGCTGTTAAGGCTGCCGAAGCAAACGCTGTGTGTAAAGTGTATGCGAGTTGAAGCTAGTTGAGAGTCTGCGCCACTGTTATAACGTGACACAAATTCTGAGTGGTTAAATATTAATTTCTATACTACTTTATTTAAAACGTGAAATAATTCTTGAGATTACTTTGAATTTCTCTTTTCCTAGCGTAATTCAAATACAAAACTCTTTGTTTAGTCCATTTACATACGGAGCACTTTGATTTCCCCACGGACCATTATTTCTGACGCACCGTCTGCTAAACACTGGACCGCTCAGAATACAAAATACAGAAGGTGCTGAAGAATTAAAAATATAAAGTTTGCGATCATTTTAAACTAAAACACAGAAAAAGCATGGTGCAGTGCGTCTTGATATGCTGGTATTTGATACGCTGGATGTGATATGACATTTAATGAAAATGCAAGGATTAACCAACCAAAGTTCCATTGTTAAGTCGTGATAAAAAAATGATTGGATAACAGGCAGAGTGTACTTACTATGCAGTAGGCCACCAGCGCTCCTTGTACAAATCCAGCAAGCACGTCAGTGGGATGGTGCTTATGGTCTGAAACACGAGATAGGCCAGTGTAGAAGGCCATCATCAAAAGAGTGAACTGGACCAGTGGCCTTAGGAGACGAGCGCCACGCCACGTAAACCGAGACTGCAGATAGAACTGGAGGAAGAGACAGAGGGAAAAAACATTAAACATGGGTATATAGAGTATTGTATATTTATTATATATACATTAATGTATATATTGAATAATGTATATATATTTTTGTTAGGTAGAGGAAAAACAGCAGTAAGGAACAATTCTTGCTACACAGCTTTACAAACAAAGAGGGGCAAACCCACACATATTCCAAACAAAAAAATACTACACTATACTACAAACTGAACACTCTTTCATGTACATAAAAATACTAAATAAGAATTTTGCATTTTTTCAAGCTTTTTTTACAAGGTATATATCATAAACTTTGGCCGGATTTTCGCCATCATTCCTAGTCTCCTCGACCTAAATATCTTGAGACAGAATTTATCTTCTGGGAACAGGATGAAGAAAACACCAGTCATATGAAAGAGCAAGAAATGAGGAAGTAGCAGGTGGGGGGGGGTCAGTAAGTGGATGACGTAGTAGGGCGTTAAAAAGCCCCAACAGACGAATCTCACAGACGGGTCAGTGTGAACTGCATTCTTTTCCTGCATTCACCATCCAGACGCTGCACATCTTATCAGTGGCATAAAAAAAGGCTATTTCCTGTATGCAAGTCATGGAGGTGAACTGTTAACCAACTCCCATCACACCCACATCATATCAGACAAAGAGTGAAGACCAAAGTGTCAGACAAAACAAACAATAGCACAGGAACATGAAAGATTGCCAGCTAAGGTGTGGACGAGGTCAGTTTTGTCTTCCTGAATGATTTGCCATTCACATCGCTGCCATTGTGTACCAGAAGGAAAGGATCCCTCCCTACGGATGTTTGGAAATGGAGTTTCCTCACCGCTTGTAGTTCTCTGGTGAGGTCAGGATGGGTGGAGCTCGCTAATCACCGTGGGCCAAATAGTAATCCATATGCTAAAAATGTCATTTTTGTTCATTTTTTGTATCTGTATAACGCATGAAAAGATTTCATTTCATTCACCAAACACAATACTAAAACGCTTTGCATACAGAAAACAACCCACAAGTCGGCTAATCTTCGGTTCCCAAACACCTGCGATTGGGCCTGTATACTGGTAACCAACACACACTCAGCGTGTTGCAGACAGATTAATGTAATTGGCACTAAGCTATTATCCATTCATGTTATAGCATGAAATGGCCAAGCAAATACACTATTACAGCATGCTGACTCAGCAACTGGGAAAAATCTTTATCTAGCCTGGCTTTCTTGGACTGCTTTTCTTCCAAATGAAACACCTTTACATTCAGAAAATGCACCTTTTTACTAAAACAGAAAGAAAAACAAATTCTATGCATCAATTGCTGTTCAATATGAAACTCTTTTTTTTTTTAACCCAACAATCCGAGAACATCTTTTATTCCAGGAAAAGCAGCACTTACTGGATTTGTGCAAAAAGTGTTCCGTAAGCATTTGTTGCTTTAAATGGTTCTACCTACTTTCATTAGAAACCCTGTCATTACCAATAAACACCAAATATCTCACAAACACGTAAATAAAGCATTCCAACAAATTCTCATGGAAATAAAAAACGATCCAAATAACTGCACCCTGAGCAGACTTTCTTCAGAGAGATTCAGTAGTGTAGGGTCATAAAACTGACAAAGCAAGGCATAAATTCTTTAAAACGGTTCAGTTCTGAAGAAAAGGTTTTACTTGTGATGGTTTGAGAAGCAATTCCTTTGTCATATGTACTGCAAAAACATCATGTTTAAACAATAGGGAACACTATTAAACTTCACTGAAGATAAAACTTTTTTTTTACATGTAACATGATGAAAGAGATCTCATGTTCGCTATGTCTCTTACGTGCTAGTCCCTACTGGCTATCATTAAAAATGCTACACAATGCCTGGAATTTTCTTGAACATAAACAACTGACCACAAAACAAACAAATCAACCAAACCCTTGGGATAGTACACACCATGAACAGATTAACATACAAACAAAGACCTGTCTAACTACCACAAACCACATCTAATGTTAAAGCTGAACTTATAAAACTGTATGTCAAGCAACAATATCAAACAGCGCAATTAGCTAGGGAAAAAGTTGCTCCAGAAATGGTGCTAGGGAATAGTTAAGCAGATTTTAGCCTAGCAGAGTGACGCGTCTAGGCTTGGAGACGCTCATTCTGGTACATTAAAGACTCAATGGTGATGGTGGAGCATCCCTGCAGGGTAACCTACAGTCTCTCTCTCTCTGCTGGTTGATAACAGAGTGTGCTTAAAGACACACTCATGCCAAGCTCAGATAGAGCCCCTTAGCTATCAAAGTTCTGATAATGTCAACGTGGTGAGGACACCAAGACACACATACACTCACGCCAGTGTTCCGGTCCCTTGATCTCTTAAAATCCATTAGGAGCTGGGTGTGGATGGAAGACAAAGTGTCATGATACTCTTATCCCAGGGTGTGGTGTAACACACATACAGAGACACACACACACGAAGCTGAGACATAACACACTCGTCCAGGAGATAACATGCTTTGTCTTCCTTAGACTACTCTGTCTCGTACCATGCATGCATGCCCTGAAGGCAAGTGGATCGCTGATGAGATACACCATGTAAGGCATTAGAGGGACAGTTGAGGGGGTCTGGAAGGCGCAGTGGAAAAGAGAAAAGTGTATTTTTAAACAGTTACAACTCCTTGGACTCCACGCATAACCATTAACAAGCCCTAAAGCCATACAGTAAATATTTGGACCTATTGGTGGAATTTTCCTTTCTATTTTGGTGAGAGCCTGTTAAATGGAAAAGCATGTAAAGGGAGTACATTTGCAAAAAGAAAGAGTGTGATTAAAGCTGTTTTTCTCATAGCGCTATGCAATCAGTTTGTTTTGCTCTCTGATACAGGTCAGTCTGACTTTTCAGCCATGGTTCACCACATTTTCATCTAAGGTCAGCCTACCCATCAAGAAAGCAACACAATGAACCAGCATTTTCATTAATGTGACTCCAACACAGGAAGTGATGATTAAGAGCAATCACCTCAATGGCCATCTCTGCAAATTCACCCCTTCATCCAGCTATGACACTCGCTCTGCCAGTCGCCAGACATTTCCTATTGCTCTACAAGTTGATGTGTCATTTTTTGGCACTACATGGATGCTTTCTTTTCCCTCAAACCAGAAAAAGTTGAGAAATCCACAGAGACTGCTTTACCGAGTAAGCTATTGATCATCAGGCTGGTTAGATGATGATGCTTAACATTCCCTTTAAAAATTAGCATCGACAAAAATCGTGCCAGGAAAATGTTATTCTAACTGACAAGGTAAAAAAATTAACCTGGCAAGAATACAAAACAAAAGCTAAGACAAGTTAAGACAAAATGATTACATGCATTTCCTGTCACTCAATTCATAGAAGAAATGGAAAAATCTTCTGTGTGTGTTATAATACAGTTTTTCTTTGTCGGATGGAAATTTCACTGGAAAGTAACACAGTCACGTGTCTTATGTAGGACGTGAGAAGAGATAATGGGGTTTTCAGACAGAGGGGATTTCTTCTTGTGCGAATAGCAGATGTAAATATGATGGAAAGAGTGACAGCAAAGGATGGAGTCATGTCTCCCATGGACTAAAAACCAACAGCAGAGAAGGAAGAAATACAAGCTTGCTTATGATATGAAGTTATTCCCTACTGTCAACCTCTATAAACTTATCATTTTTCAGCTTCATCCATTCATTCATTTATCTTCAGTAAGCACTTTATTCTGATCAGGATCACATTGAATCCAAAGCCTATCCAAGGTGGGAAATGCATGAGACAGATTGTATCCTACTTTTTTGCTGATCACTGTATATAATTTTGGCTTAATGCTTTGTTCAACATACATGCTACATACACCATTTCAGATTTACACTCACACTGTATTTAAACAAGGGTTATATACAGTAAATATATCAAATATATATATATTTGGCAGATAATCTGCCAATGTATTAATTACATTGGTTTCTTGGCTATTCTAAGAGTAAGCATCCATGCTCTTTGCACTTGTCCTCTACTCCTAGCTTAATCACTTTGCTAATAGTGCACTAGATGGAAAGCCAATCGCTTCTGTCATGAAACACTGTCAGGTCTGTGAGGCCCACAAAGCTGTCAAAGTCACACGTTAGTTTAATGACTGTTCGGAGCATGTTAAGGTGATTGCTGTCTGAGTTAAACCAGCTTCCCCACCCCTATTTGCCCTCTGGCCACATACACACACTATCCCAGCTATGCTCCTGCCACATTCTGCCCTTTCTCACACTCCCACTTAATCTTTCTAAACTCTGGGAACGCACAGCTGGCCGCATTCATTAGCGATCAGGACCATTGGCACCCACACTTCATCTGCCCTACATCAGTGCTCTCTAAGGCAACAGCTGAGGAGGTGGTGACATGAGATCCAGAGGAAAATAAAAGAGAAATGGAAAAAAAACAGGGTGGGCCCAATACCTGAGGTGAGACTAATAGAATAGAGCTGAAAACAGGAAACCAGTCTGATGTACAATATAAAAACATAAAAAAATGATTAAGCAGGAAAGGATATCCGTGTTTGTGTGCGATTGGATTTCAGACTAGCGGGACAGTTAGAACAACCCCCTAAACACTACAGGTTGCAATGAGCAAAAGAGAGATAAAAAAAAAAAGTGACAGGGATTCAAAGTAAATGTAAGAGAGAAAGATAATGGAGCAGAGGAAGTCTATGCAGCTGCAAAAATAAAAGAACAGCTGCATAGCTGGGGTATATCCAAGCACAAGATGATCAAGGAAAATGAGTTTCAGAGTGAGACACCTGTAGGGTTTTACTGGATGAAATTAAAATCACCACCGAACAGGACAAAGAACACTGTATCCATATCAGTATTGGAGCAGAAAAACAGGTCAATGTGTGTGTGCGTGTGTGTGTCTGTGTGTGTGTGTGTACATATAGGTTATATACATCTCTCTCTATATATAGGCTTTTGAAATATACTTACAGCCAGATACAGCATGGTGTACATTGAAAATGAGGCATGTCCAGAGAAGAAGGATTTCCTAAAAACACAAAGAAAACAAAAAATCATGTAATCCTGATATTAACAACAGTGTGTGTTGCTTATTGAAACTTCATTTTTAATCCATAGTTTTGTTTTCGTTTTTCTATTCGGTCTGGTTCAATTTTACACAATACTCATTAATGCTGGAAAAAAAAAAGGACAGACTGATCCGCTGAGGGAAGTGCGGGAAGGCGTGCAGCTGGAAACCATGAAGGTTTTTTCCTTCATTGTTAACAAATATAACTTTGGAAAATGTAAGCAGGCACAAAATACACAAAGTAGAGAACAAAGCATGGATCAAGAGAAAGTTTATCTCTTGACCCCTGAAAATTTGTGCACACCTGAGCATATGTGCTTTTTGACCATTTCAAATTTAGTCCCCATTTACTGTTACAATAACCTTCACTCTTCGGGGAAGATGTTTCACTAGATTTTGGTATGTGCTTGTGGAGATTTGTGCTCATTCAGCCACAAGGGCATTAGTAAAGTCAGGTACTGATGTAGGGTGAGGAGGCCTGGGGTGTAGTCAGTGATTGTATTTATATAATAGGTTTTCAAAAGATGGCCAACTCAGGTAAACAACATTTTCATGGACCTGGCTTTGTGCACAGGGCCATTGTCATGTGGGAACAGGCATGGTTCTCTTAATTAAAGTTAATGAAGAATGTAATACTACCTTATCCAATGCATTTTCTTTTTTTTTTTTACAATTGTCTGCTTCCAACTTTGTGGTAACAGTTTGGGGGGAAAATACATTTGGCTGGAAAAGTCAGGTGTCCCAATACTTTTGTCCATATAGTGTAGTTTGCTATCTAGCAGCTCAGATGGTCCAAAGTGTTGCTTAAAATCCATACTGCACCGCTTGTTTTGATCAAATAAATTGTAAATCATATTAAATCTTACAGCAATCACATCCTAAGAACTAATACACATGTGCTCAAATGAACAATATAATAAACACACCAAAGTTTGATAACCAAGTAGTGGATATGAGAAGACCTTTCAGTGATATTTTTTAATAGGATTAACAACGTACATGAAAGTGAGGAAGAGTGTGTCACTGACTGACTGAGTGAGCAAGTATAAGCAAGTATGTTTGTGAATGAAATTATGAGCTACATGACTCACCTCGCCTCCTGCACCTTACTTTGATCACCCAAGCACACGTAGTCAGTGATGTAGCCATCGGAGCAGTTGATTTGTGTGTAATCCGGCTTGCATACATCCAGAAAGTGTGGCCTCATGCGCCCCACTGACACCTTGGCAATGTCTGTGAACGACTGGCTGACTGCGCAGCCGAAGATGAACACACCGATCTGCCGATAAAGGGCAGAAATGTACGGGTTTCCCACAAAGGACCGTGAGCCCTGTTTGAAGTAACGGATCCTATAGCACTCTCCGATCACAATCTGCAGGCCAGGGAGAAACAGCAGATATTTACTCACATTTGCTTAGAAAATAAAAATCAGAACACCTGTTGCATTTGTAATATTAATAACAAAACTTCATAATGGTCAGGTCTTGAACATGCATAGTGCGTGTTAGATGTACATGCATATAAAATTAGTAAAGAATGCACACTTACATGTGGGGGTGTGTGAAAGAGAGAGATAAGAGATTGAAAAAGAGAGGGAGAAAGATGAGTGAGGGGAACAGGAGAACAGGTTTATGAGATCGGGCATGACCTGCCTCTCCTGTAAGTGGTGACATTTAGTGATGGGAATGGAATTAAAAGTGACCTTAATAAAAAAGGAACAGCTGTGGTGATGATGAAATTGTTTTAAAGCCTACTGACTGACTTTTAGCGGTTTAAGAGTCAAATATCTTCACACTCTAGTGAAAAACATCCAGGCTTTTTTTCATAAAAAAAAAATAAATAATAAATATAAATTAAAAAGGGAACAAGACTTAATTTAGTTTTAAAAGTCCTTAAAATGTAGGGGATATACATTTATTTAACTACATCATTATGATAGAAATCATGTTTTACTGCAATGTCCGAATAAGTCTTTTACTCAATTTAATTAGCAAAAAAATTTTTTTTTGTTCATAATTGTGATAGCTTTGAAACTGGAGACACTATTAATGGTTTACAGATGTGTACATTTTTCATATCCTTTCTCCATGCATTTCTTAAGGATTGCTATATTGTGTGTCGTTATGTTCAATAAAGCTATAGCTTTTATATGATCCTTTTTCCAGGATACATCAGAGAAGCTGAAGTATCCCAGCTCTTTGCCAAAACTGTGTCCTGTATTTCAGGAAGCCAGCCTCAGCTGTCAACTAGTGCTATTAAAAGTCCTTTCGGATCTAATAAAGAGAAGTCAGCAGCCCAGCAGCTGCAGGGTTATGTATATCGGCTGGCTTGGATCTGCCATTCCAAATAGAAATTGCAATCCAGAAATGAATAGCCTCATACTGCTGTAAATAAAATAAATAACAAAGGGACATTTGTAAAATAAAAATTTTACAAATTAATACATAAATATATAAAAAAGAAACATTCACTAAATAGTATCACAGTTTAAATCACAATATGCAATCCCAGAAAAACAGCAACGGAGAACAAAATGGAATAAAATGAGTAAGGAGAAAAGCCCCTGACCATGACCAACTTTTTCACAATAATTTAAGATTTTCTGTCAGATAAATGTGAATGGTTTAGTTCGGGTATAGTTATAGGGTATAGTCGTTGTGATATTAAGTCACTGGTTATTTTGAATAGATTTCGAAAGTTTACTATTTAGCTGTTATTAAATGGAGGGGTAAAGATCTAATTCTATGGGGGTGGGGGTTAAGGATGATATGTTGAATATATATATATATATATACATATATAAGAGGAGCACTTACAGACATGATGGCAATAAGAATGCCAGCGAGACAGAGCACGGCATCGCTTATGGTTTCTCCGTTTTTATAAGGATACCGGATGGACTGGTCACTGCAGTAAAACCCGCGATGATACGGCTCGATCATGCTAGTTTCGATTAACAGGAAAGGCAGGGCAGCTACAGCGAGAAGGAAAGAGAGAGAAAGAGAGAGAGAGAGAGAGAGAGAGAGAGAGAGAGAGAGAGAGAGAGAGAGAAAGAAAGAGAGATGCTTCAGGTCAGTCACAGACAAACAGAAAGACACACGCAAAGGAGGCGAGGTGGCACAGTTCAGCACACACAGCAGCTGAGAACCATGGAATACACCAGAAAAAGAGGAGAACATCTGGCATGGAGGACTAAGCTCTGAAAGAGAGCCACCTGTGTGAATAAGTTTTCCATATCACTATATGTATCTTGTATTCTATAATTTAAATAAAGCTTATTAATAGGAGTTCAATTTACTTTATATAATATATTTAACATAAATCTATAAACTCATATCACTCTTTTAGAGGCCTCGGCCTGCCATGCCATTTTCAGTCTCGCGCGACACCATGCCCCGATTCTAATGCCCACCAGCCGGGGCACTTACGCTGGCAAGGGGCAGGAGGACGCCCACAGCCATCAGCACAGAAGAGGGCACGGTGCTTCTCTTATAGGTGTAGCGAATGCTGTCGTCGGAACAGTAGAAGCCGCGCTGGTACGGCTGTATTGAAGACTTGTGTAGCACCATGGAGGGCAGCATGACTGCGCAGAACACACAAACACACGCCGAGCACGTCGTCACACACTCAGACTTACCCGAGATGCTGTGCTGTATAATGTAATTATATAATTGATTTTTTTTTTTTTTTCGTTTCTTCATCTGCGTTACATTTAGATAGGATCAACTTTTTTAAACAGTCATTCTACATCAAAAAGAGGCTTAAGAATCTTATCTACAAACTAAACACAAATACACTGTAGGTCTTACATGCAAACAGGACTGTTTGTGGCAAGCGGCTCAGCATAATGTGAGGGCTAAAGCAGGGTCTAAAGCTTGAGGCAATGCATTCTAAATAGCATTAGCTAAAATCCTTTAAATAAACTAAACTTCAGAGAGCGCTTCTGCAAACGTCAATGGACAACACGCTTAAAAGGAAAATGTTCTTCCCTCCACAAAAAAAAAATAAAAAAAATCCTCACCTTCAATGTACTCACCTTCCAAATTTTGATTGATTCAAGTTAAATTATATTGAATCCAAATTATTAGTTAATAGCAGTGTAATAGCAGACTGTTGTGCAAATATCCATGGCTAACATAATTACATGAGTGATTGGTGATAAGTTTATTGTGAAATTATTCTGAATGAACTTAAAAACATATATAAGTATGGATGTCTAAACGGTGGTCAGTTATACCGCAAAGCCACGCCAACAGCACAGAGGTTTACCACACATACTCAATAAATAACCAGATATATAAGGTACATTTATGAAGTGCAGAGGCCACTGTGTTTTTTTGGAGGGAGGAAAGAGATGCCAACCTGGGAATGGAGCCCAAAGTGGGCAACTTGTTAGCATCGTTAAAAAGTCACAGCTCCTGCAAAACATGTCAGCCGCCACGCATGGAAAATAAACCCAGATTTCCAAATCAAAGCAAAAAACACATGAGTGGTCTGTAAGTGTAGCGGAAGCTCTTAAGAAGGCTTCTACGAAAGGTTGTAAAATGTGTGAATAGCAAGAAAAACAAGCCGACGCTTACATTGGCCACCCAAATCTCTGGAACAGTCGTTGGGATGGCAAGAAAAGCCAGGATCAGGAAGTGTTGTGGGTTTGTGTGGTTAGACAGAAAAAGTGGTGAAACACACAAGTCAATGAGTAACGGCCAACTTTTATTGCAAGTACTTTGAAAATCAATTTGGAACTCCCTTTTGGCAAGAAAAACCTTGACCTCAATAGAGGCATGCAACACCGTTTTTCAAAACTTGATGAAAAATGACATTCGGTCCCAGACCTGGAATAATTCCTACACATGAATTGGTATTCAATACTGTATATTCTATGTCAGCACAACATGGTTGAACCTTTCCTGTCTGTCTTTTTCCCTCCTTAAACAGCTGAGAGATCCAGTTGAAGGCTTCACCTGCGTAAACAAAGTGGGTGTTGTCATGAGGAAGCACATTTAGGAGTAAGGTAAACTATTGCTGAGGGTTGGCGAGTTCACAGACTTGGAGAGACTTCATGGGACCAGGTTGTAAGCTGGGGAAACACCCACTGGTATGGGGTCTTTACAAACATGTCTGGATTCCTCCCACACCTGTGTCAAATCGACGAGAGAGAGCATGGCCTGTAATCAATCACAGGCAGGGCACAAAGATGCACATGGATAAGTGTGTTTGTGTCTGCCTTTCTGTCCTCCACAGACGCAAAGGGCAAACAAAGTTCTTGGCAAGTGCAGAAATGCTACATCGAATCAAAGCATCGGACATTTCCATCACACTGCTGCGGTTCTGTGTGCACTGAAATTATGATGCAAATTAGTATGAAAGTGTGTGTGTGTGTGTGTGTGTGTGTGTGTGTGTGTGTGTGTGTGTGTGTGTGTGTGTGTGTGAGAGAGAGCGAGAGAGAGAGAGAGAGAAAGAGAGAGAGCAAGAGAGAGAGAGAGAGAGAGAGAGAGAGAGAGAGAGAGATAGTTTTACTTGTCAACCAAAGAGTAAAAGTTGGAGTGAGCAAAAGATAAATTAAGAAAAGCAATCATAGCTTCAGTGCATGTGGGAACTCCAGTGACCCCTTACCGTGCCTTAAAAATAATCCCAACGGCAGCATGGGAGAATGCAGAGCACCTACTACAAAGCCTAAATAGGCCTGAAAGGAGTGTGAGTGTGTGTATGTGTGCTTCTCCACCAAATGTCGATGAAAGGCTCTCTGTATATGCCTGCACTGCCAGTCCCACTATGCCAGCCTGGAATTGTTCAGCACATCATGCCATCACCATTAGAGACGGTTGGTATGTGAAAATTCTGTCCCTCCCCATACACACACATACACAATCTTGTTCTCTTTTCTTAACCCTAATTTAATCCTCATGCCTGGGTTCATTTACGTCACAGGACAGAAGCTGTACGGCTTCAAAAAGAACAGGCTCATAAATAATACACTCATGCTGCTTCGCTTTAATGTCTCTCTATCTTTCTCTCTTTCGTTTTTTTCTAAACACAAGACACCTGAACTCTGTGTGTGTGTGAGATAAATCAATGAAGAAGAAATCTGCTTTGCATCAAGGAACTTCACAGGGAGGATACTGAATGGACAGACACTCAAACTTTATGCTTTCCTACACTATTAAGATGTAAAGGTTACATGGAGCATGGGGTCCATAAAGTTCTGGTTTGCTTTTTTCCTTTGTAGAGAACCGTTAGTACAACCGTTTCCCAAAACCTTTGACCATACAAAAAAAATCTGGTGAACAGAATTTGACAGTGCTCGAATTTTACCAAATGTGCAAGCATCATTTGCGAGTTACAAAAATCCAGAGAAGAAAAAGAAAAATTTCCCAGGAGAATCCTAAACCACCAACACCCCCCACCCCCTCCCTCCACCCACACACACCCACACACACACACACCCTAACGCCGCCATATCTGCTTGGCATAAACAGTCCGGGCGAATGAGCTGCCCAGACAGATCGCTCAGTTGAAGCCTAATGAAAATCATCTGGAACCGGGGGGTTTTATTTTGAGAAAGCCAAACTTCATATACATACCACACACAAGCATACAACAACAATCAAAAAGTGGGTGGCAAAGTGCAATGGGAAATTTTCCTATTCGGGTTATCAGATGTGGGCACATGGTTTTCCCGCAGCAGAAACAGTGAGCCGGCGAGAGCAGCCGTTGCGGGTCGCCTAAAGCTCAAGACAGCACATCAGAGATACCAACATAGCATGAGAGAATGTGAGGCCAGTTAAAAAATGACTGTTTGCACAAGAAATGTGTGCAGGCAAGCAAATTGCTGGTACAGCCATATCAGACGTGACACTGCTGGGAGCGAGGAAGTTCCAAACGTCTAGTCTAAACATACAATATGTGGAACAAATATGTGTGCCCTGATCTAGTAAGAACCATCAGAGTCAGTGAACCCAAGAATACTGTGTGGTTATGTGGGATAGAACCAGCATGGAGCAATACTTATGAAGTGTATGTAGGTGTACTTATATGAATCAAGTTGTCTAAAGATAAGGATATTACTGGTTGACTAATTTTTTCCATATTACTCATGATATTTTACACAACATGGAAATCTTCCATCTGCTTGTAATACTATTTGATTAATCAGGTTTATAAAATGAGCTGGCACAGTGATGCAATAGTGAGTGTTACAACTTCACAGCTCCAGGTTTCCTGGTACAACTCTAAACTTGGTCTAATTCCACTGTGGATTTAGCATATTCTCAACCCCCCCATTTCACTGGTTGATAAACTGGCTATTCTAAAACTGACAGAAGTAGTGAATGAGTGTGTGAATCTGACCCGCCACTGGACTGACAGGTTCGACAAAACTGTCAGAAACGCGCCTCTTTAGCACAGAGCACTCGGAAGTTGAATAGTCAAATTAGCATTATAACAAGACCAATCGTTATTTGATGACAAGTGCATCTTGGGAAAGGGAATGGGGCATTGTGAGGAGTAATGCTGAGGAAATCCTTTATATGTGCCCCAAAGAACACACACACACACACACACACACACACACGCACACAAACCCACACATAGATAGATTGGGGAAAGAGAGGAGTACAAAGGTCAAAGCCTTTAACTGGGGAGTCTATCAACAGCACACCCGCGTCCACTCATATGCTGATACACTTTTGGGTCAGAGGTTCTGTTAAACCCACAACGCCATTAGTGACAGCATTAAGACAGATCAGCTCAGAGCCAGAGGTCACGCATCAGACCTGTAGTGAGACGGTGCTTATTTAAGAAATAACTCTGGAGCTTGATGAGAAGAAATACAAGT
Organism: Silurus asotus; assembly: GCA_024362625.1. Taxonomy (NCBI): domain Eukaryota; kingdom Metazoa; phylum Chordata; class Actinopteri; order Siluriformes; family Siluridae; genus Silurus; species Silurus asotus. The sequence goes on from MU551660.1 coordinate 2,763,381, forward strand.
GCATAAGATACTGGAAGAAACAAGTAATGACAGTGACCGTGACAAAAGGTAACCTCTATGAAAGCTAATCAGAGAATCGAACTGTCTGTGCCCTAGAAGCTAGCAAGTTTATGATCTCATTTATTCAGAGCATGACGTAAATGTGGAAATGGCAGTGTAGCGTGTGAACATTTATATAACATTTCCTCATTAATGACATTTTAAGTTCTAATTTTATTTAAAACCATCATTTTAACCCTGGAACCAGTGTTACCTATGTGTGAAGTTATCTGCCAGTGAAAGCAAAAAAAAACTGCATGAATGCTGATAGACCACTTATTTAAATAGAGATGGCGACAGATTCATAAGCAACCAATCATCACAGCTGTCATTGAGAGATCAGAAGATAACTGTAATTATAAACTTGCTTGCACCTTCGTCTGACGTAACAGTTCTTTGCCTGAGGTGAACTTGTGCGCTTACGCGCCACTTGAGATGGAGAAATTTGTTCCCGGAAGCTTCTGTGACAGCTATGCCATCACCCTTCTGATATCCTAATACTGTCTGTACAAATAAAGGAAATGTGTCAAACTGATAAGTCAGCCAGTTAGTAGCATGTTACTTGTCTCTGATATTTGAGACTGTTCTGCTGCTTCTATGACTCATTTCATATTTATTTTATAATAATATAATGTAAAACTGTATCGTATGTGCTATGGTATCAAGTGAAAACTTTGTTTTTGCTTTCTTCCTGTGTTGGTTCGTGGTCACATTTCCACTACCCTTCACATTTATTTTTTATAGAGCGTAAAAGATTAAGTTTACTTCTATAAAACAAGAGTTAGCCAAATGGGTTAAACAGGGCACAAAGAACAGTAAGTACAAAGAAGCATTGCAAAGTAGTGAAAAGGAGGGGTTCAGCTTGAAGGCATAACTGACAGCACATATTAGCTCTTCAGCTCAGCATTTTAGCTTTGCAGAGGCATCAGTATTCCACACAGAGAAGGGGTTTGTGTTGAATTTAGGTTTCTGCTCTCCTGATTGGTTTGTCAACTGACGATCATTTGGAGGAGAGGCCCAGGGGTCAGGGGTCAAAACCCAGTCCGAAACCCCAGAGAGGGGTAGTGTATAGAGGCTGTGAGTGAGAGAACACAGGACGCTGTGGGAACTGCCCTGCGGAGAACGAGTGGAGTTCTGCCAGACCTCATCTGCCTGTGCCAGAGCAACAGAATACAATCAGAGGCAGAGAGAGAGAGAGAGAGAGAGAGAGAGAGAGAGAGAGAGAGAGAGAGAGAGAGAGAGAGAGAGAGAGAGAGAGAGTAAGAGAGACTGAGAGAACGTTATTGGGTACAAGGGGAACTCTAGAGGAAAGGTTCATTAATTACTCAGGGTAGCAGGATCTCAATCGAGGGAGGAGGCAGGGACAGAAAGAAGAAGACTTTTTTTCATTTATCCTTCATGTCTGTAAATTTAGAGCTGCATGTGTCAGTGTGTGACTTTATGACGAAGCACTTTATAAATATGCCGCTGCACTTGCTCCCTGGTATTAGGCTGCACTGTGTGGCATTCTTCTGGAGTCAGAGGTGCATTTCAAGCTGGTTGGGATTTTCCAAAACACACACATGGATGATGATCGTTACACCATCACTGCAAACTCAAATTCATGTTCATGCTGACCTCTGTCCTATGAACTGTGAACTCCAAAATGTGTGGCCTGCCTACTACGCATTGTTTCTCCTGCATCCTCTGCTTTGCTACTGATCCTTACAAAAACACACGCACACGCACACAAGCACACACACACACACGTATACATCCTAAGCCCATAAGCCTGATGCTTAACTTACATTTCCTGTGGAAAAATGCACACTTTATAAATGATAAGATTATAAATTATAACTTAATCAAAATATTAAATAATCTGTGGATTTGCCATATTCAGTGTTAAATAAAATGAAGCATGATTTAATTTGGATGTGATGTACTTCAGGAGATTCAGTTCCAGTCCCCTACTGGCACTATATTTTCTTTCGTTTTTTTCCAAACATAAAAGCACTAATTACCAAATTACCTGTTAGAACTCCCTGTGGTTCTGTGCTGGTGCTGTTTTGAATTGACCTCATGGTAACATAATACATACATTTGGACCTCTTAGTGACAAAATAACTGTTGCTCCTTACTAACGATAACAAAGTTGATGTGAGATCATTGAGACAAATTACATGTATAACGGACCCCATTAAACTGACTAGCTTAACTAGCTTAAATAGGGGTGAAAAGATTTAACACGCAGACTTTGAAAAGCGTGCGATCGTTCCGTTCAGTGATGTTTATTCTGCATGTGTGTGAGTATTACGAGTAAGAGCGAATCCATTCCTCTGTCTCTAACTGTCTCCATCGGACAAACACTGGGAGCCACTCAGCATTGTCTGTGCAGGCTGCTAAGCTCAGCGTTGTCGGTGCCTCAATACGCTGGATTCGCTGTGAAGTGTAAAACGTGCTTACACGCAGCAATTTCTGCTCACAGAATATCAGCAGCCCATTCCTGGCCTTTGCGCACATTCGCACATGCTGCACGACATCATCTGGCGCTCCACTGCTGATATCACTTTTGATTTCTCATTGCACGTCTAATCCAACTGTGTAAAACTTTCTATATTTAGATACTAATCTATATTTAGAAATCAGTAGGTTTATAGGAAATCACAGTGCAGAAGTTCCCATTGCTTGGCACTGACGTTGCTCTGTTATTTTACCTTTTTGATCCTTATCCCACCCACTATGCTTCGTGCTTACCGTACACCATGAAAGGGATGTGTTTATCTAAGAGGGGACGTGGGTGTGCATAAATATCATTTACTGCGGTTTCCTTAAAGAAAATAAAGAGTCTCAGAGTGTACCTTAACATGTCAAAATAAAAGACAAGAGACTTTTAACTCATGCTTCTAAAAGCCCTAATATGGTCACACTAATACAGGCATGACTCAACTGAATTACAACCAACCATCATAGTGCACAGGGCAAACATCAAGTCGCAGGTCAAATATGCATCTCAGCCAAGACTGAGAAGCCTTTAAATACACAGCATGTATGTACTTAGGTGATTAACCCTATATTTAAGTATTGGTTAATGGATTTCATAATATCATTGATAATATGTAAATACATCAGGACAACACAGACACCTATATAGTTTCTCTATTTCACGCATTCGCATAAAAATACTTTCAGGATAGCAAAAATAAATGGATTGAAAATTAAATTATTTATTATTTATTATTTTACAGTTCAGTCCCTTGCTCGAAAAGGTCCAGATAACAACTAACATGACCAAAATATTTATACGTGTACATTTTAAAATTTGTTCATGGCTTTTAATAAAACTTAACATTTCAAAGTGTTTTGATTTCATAGTAAGTACTGAAACACCTGACTTTTAAAGCCATATTTCCAGCCATTCTTCTCTAATCTCTTAACACTAAATTGCAGGCACACAATTCCATAGGATGTCTTTGGATGCATTAGCATTAAACTTTCACCTCGCTTTACTAAGCCAGCTCCATTAATATATGGTTTATACAGGTTGAAGTGAAAGATCTTGAGTGGCCTGTTATAGACCTCTAACCCTCAACCATACTGAACACCTTCAGAATGAATTGGAACTCGACTGCATCCCATTCTCCTACTACATCATTACATGACTTTGCTAATGCAGCGTTATGAGTACAAACCACACTCCAAAATCTAGAAGAACATCTTGGGAATGGGAAATAAAGGTGGAAATGTGATCAGGTGTCCACAAACTTTAGTCCATATAGTGTAGATTGGATTCTTACAGGACAGGATACAACAAGGACAAACACATACTTCTCTGTCTATTAGCGTTTTTTTTTTTTTTTTAAGTCACAATACAATAATCAGACAAGAAGAAGTCAACAAAATTTAGCAGAACTTATCTCTAACCTAATGTACATTGCCCTGTAGTTTCAGCTCTCTGGCTAAATAATTTATATAAATGCACGAGATAAGTGATTGTTTCAGATTTCCAAACTGTGCGGTCAAAAGAAAAACGTATTCAGCATGATAATGTGAATGTATGATTTTAAAACAATATCAGCATCTAAAATCTGTGTGTGTGTGTGTGTGTGCGCGCGCCAAATCATATGTCGCCTTTAAGCTACACAGACAGAAAGAGTGTCTGCATGTGGTCAGAAAATTGTAACCGTGCCTATACATAGAAATTCTACACTCATGTTTTGCAGACAACTAAAGCTACATTTAGACCAAGTTTAGATCTGTGGGATGAAAACAGATGTGTTTGCATGTCTGGATCAGAGCGGGTTAGCATGTGCGTGGGTCTGGAAGTGATTGTTTCAGTTTAATCCATATGTGTGAATCTAAGTGTCCAGAATTCCAGATAATTATTTTTTTGTAATTCACTCTATGTAAAAAAGAAACAAAGACGTATTAAATATAAAACTATACCTGAGTATCCTGGCATGCAGGTAAGACACCAAATCAATTCTAATCTTTATTATGGATGGTTGATATTATTGCTTATTCACAATGAAAAATCTAAATTTAATACAACTCTATTTGTTGATTGTATAACACATCCCTGACTCTTAACCAAGCTGAGTTGCTTGCACTGCACAATCAATCATGGTGTTCATTTGATCAGCGGGATGATTTTAAAAGAAATAAACCAACATATCTCATCTACAGAACACTAGAGTATAATCTGAAGTAAAGAGATTTTATATTGTTTCGACTTCCTCTTTTTGAATACGTTTGGAAAACCACAGCTTTGATGCACTAATGCATCTGTGACTAAAATAACCAATAAAACCTATAAACTTGAATGGACAAACTGTATATGTATTTTGTTTGTAGTAAAAAATTATTTACCACTGAATACATCATTAATAAATTTTGTTTGTGCCGTTGCCATTTGCTTGTAGCATTCCTGTTTTCCCCAGTTGGTGCTGCATTTTAATTAAATAAAAGTCTAGATTCAACAAACTAAACAGACTTCACAGAGTCCAGTGAAAGCATAACAGCCTGTTAATTATCCATCATTATATTCTTGCCTATTTCTTAGAAGGCATAATAAGAGTTTAAGGCACTGTGACTGACCCAGAGGTGATGGAACTTTACACATGGGACATTTTGACACAAACACAGGAATGTAGAACACCCAGACTTTAACCGGGTGAAAGGGAGTAGAGCGCAAGGGGGCGAATGAGGTCGTCCTTGGCCTTTGGAACATAGATGCGGTTTGTTTAACAGATGCCCACACAGGATTCTTGAAATCTCATTTCAGAATATGCACTTCTAAACACACACACGCAAACACCAGATTCCACAAAATCACATTCCTGAAAACAACCCCGGAATTATAACTAATCTCATGAAACTGAGAGAAAGGAATTGTTCTGTCCGGGGCTCAGTGAGTTAATCAGGGCCTTTACAAAGGTGACTATGTCCAACAAATACTTTAACCAAATATCCCACAATCACAGAAACAAGCGCACAATGCCTAATTTGCTGAAACAATGGATTATAGACGACCGTAAGAGAGAAAATTTAATGCAATAAATCTCGCCCTAGCGAGCAAAGTGATTTGCGAATCCATGGCAAACAAAGCCAGGAGGGGGTCGTTATAGTGTATCCTAAACACAACAACTGATTAGGTGGATTTCCTGGTGTTCTTGAATACAGTTCGGTGGCAGTAAAACCAGAGAAGTGCATATGATGTTAGCTAACTTTTACCTGATAACGCAGGCTCAGTAGAAAACAGACACTTGGAGGTATTTAACAAAAGCCAGAGGCATGTTATCACTGCTTTGCTTTCCTGATGTCTGTAATAGGATGTGATAACGTCACCCCTGGCTCTCTCACTGTCTCTCACTCTCTCTCTCTTTCTCTCTCTTACATACACAGATAGCTGTAAGACAACCATGTGCATCTAATTGCTACGTCAGGCACTAGGCTTTGTCTAATAAACACTGGTTGTATAATGAAATTACCTGATCAGCAACCTGGTGACTAGCCAACATAAACATATAGCCAGAATACTGCTGCAGTCACAAACATAGTGTAAGCCCTACAATTTACACAGACCCATTAGTGGGTTGTGGGTGTCATTTAGATGCTGTGGTTTCTGGAGTATGTGTGTAAGGGAGATTAAATAAGTGTACTGATGCCAACATAGACACAAACACATACAGTGTTCTTTATCACATTACCATTTCTGACTCTAAGTAATCTGAATCTATTGACATTAACTTTTTCATAAATACACACTTAAACTTGGTATTAGCATTCGTCTCATTGTGTGAAATAGTTTTTAGTTAAGCGTTTATTTAACCTTTATTTAATAGCTCTAGAAATACTGATGTAAATTCCGACCTGCTATACAGACTTTTAAGGAAATATGATGCAATAAAGACAAGTTAGAACAAAAAGACTACGACTTTAATTGTCATTTAAATGCATTGAATGAGAATATGATAGCAGTACAGGCTTACCAGTTAATACATGTACAGACCTGACTATAACTGACTTTTCATTCAACCAGTACAGATAAATGGGAAATAAGTAAGGACCGAAATGCTGCCATTCAATATCATTCGGTGACATACAAAAGATATCCCGGCCTTTGCATTTACAGTGTTCGAGCTTTTTTCCCCTTAAAGGAAAGTCATCTGCTGCTTTTCTCGTGTTCTCCAAAACAGCGCTGTTCTTTCTCATTCTCAAATTATGGCTCTCACACATCCCGACCCACTCAACTGACCACAATCACAGCTTTTTTTTTTTTGCCCTGCCCCAGTGGATAGTAGCTTCTGACGTGTACACATGAGAATCCCTTAGTCCTTAACACTGCTCATCCAGCCGGCGCCTAACTCATGAAGTTTCTGTGTACATTTGCAAACAGTGCAGCTTTGCCTGTAAACACACCAAACATCCTGGCACCATGTCTGAGAGAATAACAGACGTGTAACTATACAGATTGGAATACAGCTCCTCTTACTGCTGGTGAAACTTCTCATCAGAGGACGTCTACAGGTTTTTGTCAAAAAGAAAAATGGATTGCATGTCAAATGCACTTGAAACATTTTGAAATAAAAAAATGCACATTAGTACAATCTCTGTGACAAAACATTCCTGTCATGGTTTACGTTAGAGCAGGAGGACTTCATCAGTCTTGGGTTAGGCAGGTTTTTCTTGAATACCATGTTAGCTTTGAGTTGCAATCATGACCCAGTCAATGGGAGTGAGAGGTTTGGTGCTTGAGGAAATGGTCTGGAAAAAGAGAGGGATTACATTTCACAGCACAGCTGGCCACATCTAAGGCAAAGAGTGAAAGTACTAGATGGAGAGAAAGAGAGAGAGACAGAACAGAGCAAGTAAGAGAGCAAGGCGACCTTTTCCTCTTCCCACCCTTTCCTGAAGTTGGTTGTGGAGATGGGCTGGCCTAAAAGACCTAGAGTAAGATCAGAGGCTGTGTTGTCCCAGGACCATGAATTTGAAAAATCTTGGAAAATATCCATAGACGTGGCTATGTGTGCAATTTCATGAAATACTAAGTGGGTAAATCTCCCATGGGTTTTTTCAACACTTTATAACTCTGCCCACCACCCCTTTTCTGGAATGCCACACTTAACAGAGGGGATATAAATGGCCAAAATCAAGAAAGCCAAACCTTTACTTTGATCATGCACTAGTCCAGGTGAATGAAAAACATTTATAAAAAATCAGTTGGTTGTGAAGGGTTTTTCGCTAAGAGCACATCTCACTCAATCCCGCTGATTTCTGACAGACAGCCTTTCCATCCCCATGCCAACAGTTATTGTTAGCATTCCCATATTTCCCTGCAGCTTACTGGAGTAAAACTTTGGCTCGTGCGGTGTTTGTATTCTGGTGAACCATCTTAAAATGCACAGAGCGTGCATGGGCTCCATCCTGCCTTGAATGGCATCCCGGCTCCATTGTGTGCTTGAGGAAAGTCATTGAAGCACAGTGGCGCTTAGGTGAGAGCCACTTTTAGAAGGCGGTTTCCTGCGAAAGGCCGCCAACAAGCGAGTCTCTCCATAACAAATATCCCAAAGGAAGTTACAGTGGGGATCGAAGGTTGATAAGCAATCTAATGTTGCACAATTGCACAGCCATGAGCATTATAGGCTGTTCCATTTACATTGGTCTTACTTGAGGCGAAGGGGATTAACCAACCTCACCAAAGCAATGCAAATAAAGACTGAGAGAAGGAAAGGGTTGAGTAGAGCCTGTTCAGTGGCTATGGTATGCACCAGAATGTGTGTCACCCCCCCCACTATGACCCCCTTGGGAGTTTTTTTGGGGGGGAATATTTGAGTGTTCGCCAAGGATGAACCTCCTGTGCTTTAGTGCACTACTGTATGCTAATTGGGCCAGGCTTAGCTTCACTCTCAGGAGGAGCTCAGCAGGAGGTGAGTCACTGATCTGTCTGACTGCTCGCATTTACAGATTCACCTTCACTCGGCAGTAAGTTCCAATCAAATGCTGGCCATGGGACAGAGTTGCTTTGACTCTTTACAACTATACCCAAGGTATATTAATTTTTTTTTCGGGACTGAGATTAGCACAAAGATTCAGGCACGGCAGCATTAAACAGATGGAAGCGCAAGCATCCAGCATCGCACCGAACAAAGCCTATTCAATCAGACATTCTTCAAGTGGCCCACAACTACGCACCCCCTCCCTCCTCGAGTCCCCATCTTAATGAGTCTCCTCTTTTTCACAACACCCTTCACCCCCACAACAAAAAAGGAGTGCAACCGCCCTGTCTTTACCATCACAAAGAGCATGTTCGTTGGTATCACACTTTGATGCACAAAGTCGATGCCATGCCATCTCTTAATTGGAGAAGGAAGTGCCTTCAAAAACTGGAGATTTTTTCCATATGTTGTTTAATGGCTTATGCATTAACCAAAACCACATATAAGAGTCTGGCTTGTAAGTGCATGTAAAGCAAACACTGTAAAAGTTTTCATTATCTTCCAACTAGGAAAAGACAAGGAAGGGGGGGCTGGGGGTTCGGTATAGGGCAGCTAGTACATTGTATTTCATATACATATCTATGACTTCATTTATGTCTCACTACTTTTGCAGCAAGTGGCAGCTTATCGAATGCACAAATGCAAAAAAAGTCTTGTCCTTCTTCTCTCTGACTTCTCTCAACTTTCTAAGAGCACAAAAGCAGTTGCATGATAAAGGCTTAACAGTGGGTTAAGTATCCCCCAGCTGCCCTACATCACAAATTTATACCATTTCTTTTCCACACATTCCACAAACAAAAAGGTCAGAGAGAGAGGCACTTGGCCAGTCCCTGCTCTGAAAGAAAGCTGATATGATGTAGTGTAGGGGTTTAAAAAGAGGCAAGGCAGCAGAAAAAAAAGGGATTTGAAGAATATATAAGATGTTTGCTAATCCTACAGCTCTGAATACTGACTTGCATTTGTATAATGCTGGATTTGGATGTAAAATGTTGGGGCAGCACAAAGAACACATGACATTTGCTTAAGAATAAGAGTAAAGCCTTAACTCCCAATTCCAAATGAGGGTTCAACTTGTATTAAAGCATGCAACTATGCAGAAATACATATAAATTCTGATGTTTTGAGAAAGACTAAATATAAACTGTAGCATCAGGGTAAAGTTCATCCCAAAATCCTGCAAGCTCATTGATATTAAGAAAATGCTTATAGCATCGTGATGGTTTCCAGGCATTTAAACAACAACCCGGCAAATGGGTTGTCAAAACACGACCTCAAACTCTGTCACGCTAACCAATTTCCCATTCCTTTTGGAGTATTTGTAATCCTATTTAACAAGATGCTCTTGATCTGGTAGATGAACCTTACATTATATAAACAGAATTATGCAGACAGTGCAGGTGCATGTCTGATAAAAAAAAAAGAAAAGAAAAGTGGTTGGTCTGTGCATGCCAACGAAAGTAGGCTGCACAGGAAGGAGACACAAAAAGTTTTGAGTGTGTGTGGGTTTTTATTATGTCAGACCGGATAAGAGAAGGATAAGAGAAGGGCATCCTCGGAAACTTTGGAAATGTCCAAGTTTGAGCAAACTTGGAAGTCTGACGGAACTCCCAAACTCCTCCTGAACCTCTGTTGCAGATTGTTGTGTGAAAAGTGTGTGTATAAGTGAACAACCCATCCCCAAGCCAAAAAATGAAGGCTCAAAAGCAAAAACTAGAAAACTTCATTATGACCGTACAACCTTTACACGTTATTAAGCTGTATTTTAACCATGAGTAAACATTGAAGTAGGGGTGCATTGTGTGTCCAGTTCTATTCCTCTGCGATAAGGCTGTTTATAACGGCACTTACATCTGCTTAACGAGATAACAATGCACAACAACACCCTTCACAAGTGTCAGGAATGGAAAAGTGTGAGAGAGGTGCGAGAGATTAGCCACGTCTGTTTTCAATATCAAAAGGCAGAAGTTGTGGATTTGTTTAGAGTCGTTTCTAGTAAATGATTTGACTATGACCATAAACTTTAATCTCTCTCTCGTTTGCGCGCGCGCGCGCGTCTGCATCCAAATCGTGGCTCAAAAGTTGTCCTTTTACGCACGGCTTCAACACTCACCTAAAAGAAGGCAGATGATATCCAGGACGATCAGCAGTTTCCTCTTGCTGGTGCCGGTGCCGTTGCTGTTGAACGTCGATTTGCCGCCGTTTCTTGTTTCGGGTGCCATCGCTTTCTCGTACACGTACGATTGCATTCAACAGACTTGGTGATGTTCTCTAAAAGAAATGATCAGTCCACACACTGTGAATGCGAGTCCGAGAAAAGACGTGTCAGCAAGCCTGTAGGGAATCCCGATTCGTTTGTTTTTAGGAAGAAGTCCTTAAAAAAGTTCAAAAAAAAAAAAAAAAGCCACAAAAAGTCCCTCTCAAGTTGTTTTGTTTTGTTTTTTAAAACACGTGTTTCAGAGTACCTTTTAAACAGTGTTCTTGGAGTGGTTTAAAGAGAAGGGGAGAAATAACCTGGGTTGACCTGGATTGAAAGGTGTTTGGAGACGCAGAGAGCGCGCGGCTTTAAAAGTGCTGAAAGTCCAGCTTCACTTTTAAGAATCCTTGCCTCCTCCTCCTATTCCTCCTCCTCCTCCTCCTCCTCTTGCTTGTAGTACCTTTTAAACAGTGTTCTTGGAGTGGTTTAAAGAGAAAGGGAGAAATAACCTGGGTTGACCTGGATTGAAAGGTGTTTGGAGACGCAGAGAGCGCGCGGCTTTAAAAGTGCTGAAAGTCCAGCTTCACTTTTAAGAATCCTTGCCTCCTCCTCCTATTCCTCCTCCTCCTCCTCCTCCTCCTCTTGCTTGTCCCCTTTTCCTCTCCCGTGCTAAGCGCCTGGATCAGGGTCGGCCCCTTTTTCCTTCTCCCGGCCTGTGCGCCCGCGCCGACAATTACGCACGGCAGAGAAGCTCAGCTGAAATTGCAGCAGCACGTTTCATTCATAAGCTGTTGTGAAACTTGGAAAAATTAGCTGATGGGAAAGCTGGTACTAATGTCTCGTTATGAATCAATGATAAATCTTATTACTCACATTTGCACTTTTACCTACAAACAGAGATCGTGGAAATGTTGAAGGTCATGTATGTGTATGCAACTGTTTCTGTTATACACACTGACATTTCTTTCATTCGTTCATTCATTCATTCATTCATTCATTCATTCATTCATTTATTCATTCTCCAGGAGCCACTTTATGAAGTACAAGTTGATCTATAGTGCGTTTCACACTGGTCACTGTCCCAAAGCAGTTTTACAGAATTTAATAATTAAAGTGAATGATGTGTATTTATCCCTGATGAGCAGCCTGGGTTACTGTGGCAAGGAAAAACTTCCTTAGATGTTATGAGGAGGAAAACCTTGAGAGGAACCAGATTCTAAAAGGGGAACACATCCTCATTTGGGTGATCTTAAGGGTGTGATTATTTTATCTTAAAACAATACAGAACACTGGAGAGTGAGACACCATGAATATAAGAGTAGTTGTGAGTAATGTCCTTTTTACAGTCTTAGTCTTACTCATACTCATTCCCGATTATAGAAAAAAACACGCGTGCATTTAAACAATGGAATAAAAGAAATGAACCTGGAAGAAACCTGTGCGAACAGGAGGAAAACTGCATCAGGATCCTGTAGCTGTGAAGTGACAGTGCAATTAGCTGTCTGACCATGTGTTGTGTGTGCATTAAACAGATTCTAATTATAAGATGATGATGATAATGACGATTATTATTATTATTAATAATATTGATCCTCAGTATGGAGAAGATTAGGAAATATCTGCTTTAATGGTCTGCAATATTTACTGTACTTGCTTGGACGAGCCCTTCTTTTAACGCAGTTAATTTCAGCATGATCAACTACTGCCATCTAGTGGTAGCGTACAATTACTACTACTACTATTACTTCTACCATAATAATAACAATAATAATACATTAAAAATAAACATTTAAAAAATAAACAAAAACGTGTATTCTACTGATGTAACAGGTTGTGTTTAAAACAGATATATACAGTTTGTGTTATGTATCTGTAGGATCATAAGAATAAAATCAAATCTCGGAAACACTTTCCAATTAACAGCTTTAGCAACAACGAGATATAGTATATGCTGCAAAATTCCGAGTAATTTCCCTTATACGGCATTATTATTAGTGCACTGACAGACTGACAAACTGGATCAGTGAACTATTAAAGTCCAAACACGTGTTGCTTCAAAAAGTGGCAATTTATTCTTGCCTTCAGTGCCCCGCCCCTATTTTCCACAACCCTGGACCATGCGCTGAGCACAGAACAGCGGCTTCACTCAGTACTGTTCAGTGTAACGTGCTGAACCCCTAAACCAGCTGATCACAGATCAGTCTCAGCCATCACAGCCAGTCGCCTGATCTCGCTCAAGCCCCGCCCCTTTCACGCACTCCAGCCCCGCCCCTTGCCTGCAACGTGCCTGCGCTGAGTCGGACGGAGCACGGATTGTAAAATGGCCGAGAAGCAGAAGCACGAAGGCAGGGTCAAGATAGGACACTACATCCTCGGGGACACGCTCGGAGTCGGCACGTTCGGCAAAGTGAAGAGTTAAGTCTGGCGGTTTGGTCCCTGAGGTTTCGCGGACGCCCAAGTGGAAATGACGCTTGGTTTTGCGGTGACCGTCGGCGGTCCGCTTTTGCCGGCGGGTCGCTCCGTTTTTACGCAAAGCGCGCAGCAGGGGGTCTCACGCACCCGACGCACTTTTCCGCACCGAGCGTTTGCGTTCGCGGCTGGGAATCTATCCGCTACTATCCTGGGATACATTATCTAAACAAACTAAACAATATAAACACTGCTTTCCATCGTGCAGTAGTAAATGTGCCGATTCATGTCACTGCCATATGAAGTGTTAGGCTGTAATATATTATTTATTTTCAGGGGTTATAATAACGTCAGCTTTATTAATGGATTATGCTGGTAATCTTGAGTTTCCTATGTTTTGCCATCTCATTCAGTTGACTTAGATCGATGCGCGAATTGTGCGCGCGCGTGTGTGCGTGTGTGTGTTTACGACGTATTGTTATGTATTGGGGCATTGATGCGCGAGGACAGTGTGGTACACAGGGGGAAATGTGCAGGTGTATGATGTTGATATTATTATAATGAGCATGACCTTGAAGCAGCACTAACGTAATTCTTATCAACTCCGAACTGATTTTTTTTTTCACCGCCCCCATGTGGTCTTCTGGCCTCACAACTCGATTCCTAATACCGTGCCTGAGTTCGTTCTTTATCTATACATTTGTTGTCGCTGTTGTCAAATGATGTCGAAAGAACATACAGATTAATGTCAATGCCTTTTGATTGCAATGATCAGCCGTAATTGGCAGCACGTGGTCGCGGCCACGCCCCCCACAACATCAACAACGGGCTGTATAGCCACACCCCCACTGTATAAATTACGGGAGGTGTGGCCCTACAACATAAATAGCAGGACGTATAGCCACGCCCACACGTATAAACAACGGGATGTGTAGCCACGCCTCTTCCGCAATTATTGTTGACGGGATGTTTAGTTTTTTTGTTTGTCAAATTATTAATTCAAATAATCAGCAGAATTACACCTTAGGTTAGCAATGAATATATATAGTTATTTATCTAAGTTTGTGGGCATGTGACATATGACATATTCCAGATTTATTTATTTATTAACTTCACTCTCCTGGGAAGGTGTATCACAATATTTCAAAGCACAGTAATCATTGAGCTACAAGAGCATTAATGAGATCAGGATTTTGGGTGAGGAGATTTGAGGTTCACCTTTGGTGGTGCTGCTGCAGCTGAGATTTTATTTGTTTTCCACACAGTTGGAGAGCACCAGCTAACAGGCCATAAGGTTGCTGTTAAGATCCTGAACAGGCAGAAGATCCGCAGTCTAGATGTGGTCGGCAAAATCAAACGAGAAATCCAGAACCTCAAGCTGTTCCGGCATCCACACATTATCAAGCTGTGAGTGGAAGAGTATGCACGCAAACACACACACACACACACACACACACACACACACACACACACACACACACATACATTAAACCATAGACTGAGAAATTATTAAAGCAGCCCATATTTATTTATGCACCAAAATCTTTTACTGTGCTACTGTATCATGAGTGGGACTCAATTGAGCTTTTAACATTATTATTGAAATCATGGAAATAATGTTTTAACAGTGAATTAAACTAAACTATCGTTTATCCCTTCTGAGCTCTTTTCAGGACACAAATTCAAATTCACCAGGTTTCTTTGCTGATGGTGGCTGTTTTTTGATGTTGGATGAATAATAAAGTTGATAGTAATAACTAGGGAGGTGTAACATATATTTAGCAAATAAACAAGACGTTTCTAACCACATTACATGGGCAAAGGTTTGTGGACACCTGACCATAAGATTTGTAAGTGCTTTCAGAGCATCCCATACAACATTTAGTCCCCATTTGCTGCTATAATAAGCAACCATTCTTCTGGAAAGATGTTTCACCAGATGTTTTTAGTAAAGTGAGGTAGGTTGCAGTCAGTGCTCCAGTTCATCTCCACGGTGTTCAGTAGGGTTGAGGTCGGGTCTCGAGATCTTCCACTCCAGATCCCACTTCAACCCATGTGAATTGTATCTTCGTGGAGCTGGCTTGCGCACAGGGGGAAATTGTCATGCTGGAACAGGTTTGGGTCTCCTAGTTCAAGTAATAGGAAAAAAAAGTAATGCAACCCCCTCCGAAGACATATAATACAATTGTGCCAAATTTGTGATAACAGTTTGGGGAAGAATCACATGTGGCTGGCAATGTCAGGTGTCCCAATACTATTGTCCATACAGTGTATGTATTATTTAACATGTAAAAGTATGGAGACTGTCGGAAGATGGAATTTGATACGTTGTATCATTATACCCTTTCAGTTTAACATTATTAGTCATTCTGTACAGTACTGAGATTTGCTATATTGATGTAAATTTTTGTTCCCCGCTACTTATATGTACAATTAGGATGTTTATGGCATTTTGCAGGTAATAAATAATATATACATTATTGCTGTAGATACAATTCAGTACATCACATAGGTTGTAAAAGCATATGAATAATCCTTTTGTTATTCCAAAGGTGTTCTTTTATCCTGACATTTTTTACATGGCCACTCCAGCAGCTGTTTAGCAGCACGTTTCTTTTTTTTAATCATGCTGCTACGTCAAGCAGATCTGACAGGCTTTCGTACAGTTTCTCGCCTGCAGTGAATATGCTGTCTCCTGTCATCAAAACAGTAGAAAGCTTACAATGAGTAAGAGTCGACAGAAGCTTGTTAAACGAGAGCTATAGCATAGCCATCACGCTTCCCAGCGGTGTGCCGTGCGTTTTCCAAGCTGCAACGGGAATCTCGCTGTCCCCCTAGGGGAGATGATATCAAAGATAAGCATGTGAAAGCCAGAGGAGATTGCACACTGAACACATGTGTTACATGTGTAATTGATAGCTCCATTGTGAAAAGGTTAGTGTCAGATATCATGGGCTGTGATGTTCATTAAATACGCAGTTTGACCTTTAACGCTGTATGGTCTCTCTTTGTGCATACAGCAACAGCTGGCGTTACCATTTAGTCTGACAGCGACAGCGTTGAGCTCAGCTGCTATCAGGGCAAAGATTATTCCTTTTAGATTATTTTGTTTATCCTTACATAATGCCAAAAGTACAGCAACTGGTTTTCACAAAATGTTTTTGATGGTATTCTTAGTCATACTTCTAGTAAATCCTATATAGAATATACAAATATAAGTAAAGTTTTAGGCACTAAACAAATTGCTGTAAACTAAGAATGCTTTCAAAAATACAAGTGTTAAAAGTTTACCTTTATCAACTACAAATAGAAAGTAAATGAACCATCATTCCAATCCAAAAAAACACAGCATTGTAAGAGTAGTGCTTTGCAAGCACTATTAAATAGTATTTGTTGTTACTACACTTTGCCTGCAACAAACCAAAGATCTTTTGTGGAATCCTTCCGTGTCTTCATATAATTCCAGACCGGATGATGTTAAGATCAGGACTCTCTGGGGGCTAAAACTATTACTTCCAGAACCTTTTTCATCTTTATGCCTTGTTCTGTTTTATGCTATTTTTCTGAACCCCATTTCATAGTTGAGTTGCTTAGTCTTGTTTCCATGTCAAATGTAGGCTTTTTGGCTTATTTCCTTCTTCAAGACCACTTCTGGCCAGACTTCCCGGGAGACTCCCGAAAGTTAATACCCGGCTCCCACTGGGTTCCGCCAGTTCTTCTAATTCTGTGTGCAGGTGTACAGTGTCTAGAAGAATTATTGCTCTTTTGCTGGCAAAGGTGGTCAAAGCAAATATTTATTTGATTTAGATTTATTTTATGTTCGTTTAGTTGTATTAACTATTAACATTTTGAAAACCATTTTAAAACTTGCACAGTACTGTAAATGAAGTACTTCATATCAGAGGTTGACCGATTGATTAGCGGGTTTAGCTGATTAGCTAAATTAATTTTTTAATTAATTGGCATCGGCTGATTGTGGTGCATATTAGGCCGACTATTAGGCAGGTGCATCTGAAACACTGCTCGTAACCCATTCTCTAAAACATCTAGTGGAGAGATACACCTAAGGGAAGGGCATCCATACCTGACCTCTGCAGAAGCACCCAATTGCACGAAGTCTGGCTTGACAGACAGGAGTGAGTGCCCAATAGCAGATAAGGGAACACCCCTCACCCAAGTGCGTATGGCACCTGCACACTCTACCTTTTCTCAGTAAACATACGCTTCGCATGCAGCAAACTTGGTGGGTCTCTCCACTTGATGTTCCAAAAGACAGGGGTTACGAAGTGTAACCTATTGTTCTCTTTCATGATCTTGTGTTCGAGATCCACCTATGGGCAATATGGACAACTCTCCGGTTGCCCAATACACTTACAGCGAGGCCCTGTAAGCCAGAAGATGGTCCCCAAGGTGGTGCTTGGCACGTCACAAAGTAGTAGACCTTACACAAAGTAAGGGTGGAAACTCAGCCATGAAAAGCATGACATGTGGTAACATGCATGCTAGGACCCTGATGACACCCAACATGTGGGCAGTCCGTAGAAGAACACAACAATGTATATATGAAAATGTAATAAATTTTGGTTTCGGAAAAGGGTACAAACTAGCATGCTTGATAACATGCATAACTGCTTTGGGCAGTCAGGATTAAAAGGAGTGTGGGCCTAGGAGCACAAGGCTACAAAGAGCCCACTACTAAGAACACATGCGCTACCGGGGTCTGGGTAACATCAAGCCGGTAGAATCTGACAAAGGTATGTAGAGAAGCTTGCAACGACACAAATGTCCTGCAAGGAAACCATCTAAACAAAGCCCAAGAAGCAGCCAAGCCTCTAGTGAAGTGAGTTATAAGGCCCCTTGGAGGCTACACTCTCTTAGATTCATATACCAAGGTGATAGCTTCCACAAGCCAATGAGAGAGGCGTTGCTGAGAAATGGGATTCCCCGTATTCAGGGGGGCCCAAGAAATGAAGAGCTGGTCGCTCTTTTTAAAGGGCTAGTCTTGTCGATGTAACCCCGCAAGGCAAGCGCAGCGCATGGTCCTCTGCAGAGGAAAAGAAGGAGGGTGAAAAGCGGAGAGCTCGGTCACACAATCAGTAAAAAATGGTAACTGGGAAGCATTTAAGTAGGAAGGCTGGGTTGGGCCTGAGAAGAACATTATCCACATTAAGCAAGAATTTGGTGAACAAGGAATAAACCGAGAGTGTATGCAAATCGCTAACACGTTTGGCGATAGCCAAGGCCAGAAGCAGAGCTGTCTTCAAGGACAAAAGTCTAAGGGAGATATCACCCAGGGGCTTGAATGGCTGTAGAGACAGCACCTCCAGAAGTCCCATTATAGGACTGGACTTCTGGTACTGGTAAGGAGCGGTCAGCACCCTTCATAAATCTACGGGTGTTACCCCACCGTAGTGGCACCAACCCGGCATGACACGCAGCAATAGCCACTAAATGGTCCTTAACCATAGAAATATCTATTCTCAATTATGTCAATAACACGAGGGGGAAGCCCCAAAGTGTTTACACTTGCCCTCTCACGGGCCAGGCCCATAGAGCCACCCTGTCTGGGTGAGGATAGTAGATCTTAGGAAAGGAGATCCATGCGTAATGAAAGGGGCCTTGGCCTTGCATACAGAAGAGGGATTATCTCTGCTAGCCATGGTGCCTTGGGCCACCTGGGTGCTATTAGGATCATGGTCAAACCCTGTACTCCCACCCTGGCCAGGGTTGGAGTTATTAGGCAGAGCGGAGGAAACGCATAGAGCAGCACATTGGGCCATGGATGACCCAGTGAGTCCAGGCCAAGGAGGGCATCCTCGTCGACAAGTAGTGAGAAGAACATTGGACAGTGGGTGTTTCCGAGCGAGGCGAAGAAATAGATGACCGACTGTCCGAAGCTCTTCCATAGCAACCACACTATTTGAGGGTGAAGAAGTCACTCTTCTTAGAGTGGATTTCCCCATGACAAAAGGTCTGCACCCCTGTTCAGAATGTCCGTGACATGAGTCACCCATAACGGGACAGAAAATGTCATTGGACTGTCTGCTTCATACTAACAGCTTGTGAGGTAAAGCTTTTGAGTAGAAGCTTTTAGGAGCGCATCCCCCTTGACGGTTGATATGTGCTATAGCTGTTGTATTGTCACAGCGCACCAGCACATAATCCCCCTGCAAGTGGAGTAAGAAATGTTTCAGAGCCTTCCACACAGTAAGGAGCTCCAAATAGTTGATATGTGCTGAGTGTAGTGTGTTTGGCCAAACACCATTCACTGATCTGCCTTCCTGTGTGGCTCCCCATCCTGTCAAGAAGGCATCTGTCTTTACCACTTTCTGCAGCATGATCGTCTTAAAGGAGCAGACTGAGATGAAGAGATAAAATCCACTTAATGAAGTCCTCATTCTCAGAAGGCCTAGAGGCAGGACATTGATAGACGAAGCCATAACACCCTGTAATCTAAGACATGTATGATGTACGTTGTACCCTTGCTCCATCCCTGAACTGAGAGAGACAATTCATGAGGGCGAGAATGTGCTTCTGCGACAGTCGTGCCCGCATTGTAATGGAATTCAGCTCCAAACCCAAGAATATGACATTCTGAGAGGGAGTGAGATTGCTCTTGCTCACATTGACTCTGAAACCGTGCGCTGTGATATGCGTGAGCACATGGGTAGTGTTTTGAATCACTTTCTCTCTTGAATCGGCTATAATCAGCTATGTATGTCAGCTGTTCATGCCTGAACAGAAGGCCTGTGAATTCGTAACACACACCTTAGTAGGCGAAATGAAGGAATCTCCTGTGAGAAGGATAGATATATGAAAAAAGCATTGCACAGATGGATTTGAGCTGAACCAATCTTACTGTTTTATTAAATGTACAAGAGTGCTGTGTGATAGCATTCTGAAATTGTATTTATTCAAATGCGTGTTCAACATTCTGAGATACAGAATACCACGGAGAGAGCCGTCCTTTTTTGGGAGCAGGAAGTAGCGAGAGTAAAAGCCCTGTTTGCTTAAATACAACTCTAACCGTCCCTTTCTCGAGGAGGAAAGCGATTTCATCTATCAGAATGTGAGTGGAGCTCTCGCCCAAAATACTCAGATGAAATGTGGGGGTGCTCTGAAACTGAAGCCTTGTGATCAAGCTCCCCTGCATCTCCACGCAGCCTGGTGGACTGCCTAGAGTCGGTCTGGCCGGGTCGCTCATTATTGGTGCAATGATGCCATCTAGTGGGCTAACAAGGAGCAACATGCAAGGGTTTAAAGGGAAATACTCCCTCAGAAAACTAATTAATATGATTCGTTATGTATTTTTATTATTTTTGTGTTTTGTGAAACACTGGGGCTGGAGCCTTTATTAAATTTGTGAGAGAAGTGTGAAGGGAGCTGTGTGGTGACCCGAACTGAAGATCGGCAAACATTGGCAGGGCTCTTTCTTTTGAACAGGGAAACATAAAGTGCAGAACAGGTGTCCAAAGGGCTGGCCACCCATGAACACAGACTTAAAACCCCCTGTGGCTAAGCATCAGGCCGGCTGTTTGGGGTTATGGGGGTTTCTTAGATGCGGCCGCCGTGGGTGTGGGTCACTCGGCTGAGCCAGTGGTTTCCCGCATGGTTTCTTAGTACTGCCTGTATGGTGGGAATGGCATCTTATAGCAAGTGCCTTAGGCGGCTGCACAGACAGCATCTGGTGCGGCGTTGGCTTCCTCAGAAGACAAAGTTTGAAAGCCTCTTCCTTCTTGTTCTTGTCATCGCAGCGCTGCTGCATTAGCGCAGTGGCAGAGCCAAAGAGAGCCTGTTCAAGCTCCACCGGCACTCCTGCAATGTGCCGCTTTTCACTATCGGGGAGACCGGATAGATAAAACCACAGCACTCGTTCTCCAACCACCAAAAGAGCCATAGAGCGCCTGCTCGCTTGGACCGCTTGGCGACCCTTTCTCCAGTTGTTGTCCAACATCATTGAGGAGTTCGGCCTGATATGCGGACAAGAGTGAGAAGATGTTAAGAGCACTTACTGCGAGAGCAAATGCTTTGTAAGAAGCCTGATAAATGGACAGGGAGAAGCCATTCTTCTTGCCTGTTAGTACAGTTTTGGGTGGGGTGAGCAGCCCGCCTTAAGAGGGGTTAACGTGTCTGGCTATAGTGGGCTTGATGACAGGGGGGTCATCCATGTTGAGACTCGCCATATCTTTAACCCGCAGATCATGTTTAGGATCAAGCGTATCTCCAAAAAACTGCAGGGAGAATGGGAAGAAGAAGCTGCTTTCTAGGGCCAGGGGGAGGTCCCAGAAGTTTTCTGTCATACATCCCTCTCCTGATCCGAATCGTTTAGGAGGGCCAGCCATTCGATATTAAGGTAAGCGACAGCTTGTTCACAAAGCTCCAGAAGTACAGATTGAGGCAAGGCAGTGGGAGCAGAAGCCTGCGGGCTGGGCCTCGTCCTAATACCCGGAACCGGGTGGGCGGGCGGAAATAAATCCTCGAACGAGGACAGACACTGCTCGACCCAGATAGAGGAAGCTGCACTGCGAGAGGCACCCAAATGTGCAACAGCTTTGACTTTTCCGCCCTCTGAGTCAGACAACCCGAGGTCGACGCACTGCATAGCAGGAACTTTGAGCCTGGAACTCAGGAGCTTTTTAAGCAATGGCTACAATTCTCAGGAAGGTCGATAACTTCTCGAGCATGTTTATGACCTAAGCAGACAACACATAAGGGATGGGAATCCCTAGTACGAGTACGTCTGGTGGAGGCTGATCCAAATATGTGTCCCCCTGAAGACAAAAAGTGTGGAGTGATAACCAGCAAGCTGTGCGGTAAGAAAAATAGATGTCGCAAGAAGGGAATGTCAACTGAGGAAAGGTAACGCATGCAAGTGCCTTTTGCACTCGGGTAAGGGGCAATCCCTTACCTGCCATACTAGAGCCATTGGTGTGGAAAAAAAGCCGCCTGACACTTAAAAACCCCACTGACATACCAGAAGTCCGATCATCAACTTGTGTCGTCAACTTCTTAACATTTGTTCCTAATCTAGCCTTATATATTTCGTTGGTTGAATGTTATGCTGCTTTTAGAAAGCGAATGAAAATACATTTAGAGAAAGCATGAGTGCACTGATTGAAGAGGCTTGTGTTGTTCAATAAATGTTACATTTACGTAAAAAAAAAAAAGAAAATCGGCCAAACTAAAAAAAGGCTTCATATAACTCGAATAATTCAAATACAAAAAATACATTCAAAATACAAATGATTCATTTATATTCATTTTTGATCCATGTTGAGTTGCAAATGAACATTATATTAGGCAACTTAATGTTCCATATTTGTAAAACAAATCAACAAACCAAAAAAACAATCATATTTGGCAGCATGAGAGCAAAATCAACAACACAACAGCATTACCTCAGAATAGAAAGTTTGGTCCTTATGAAACCAGACATGCTTGTTTTTGATTGGCTCATTTACAAACCAAGAGACTTAGAGATGACAGAATGTGGAGAGCCTTTAACTTTATATATATGGGGAATGCTGACACCATGCTCAAAGCAAGCTGCATTATTTAAAATAAACACAATGATGAGATAATGTGCAATTGCTTTTTTCTTGTGATGGTGCTATGTGATGTTCTTTAAGAGCCTTTACAATCAGATGGAGTCATGTTGCTATGGGGCTTTTTTGTTTTGCTGTCATATTTACAGATTTTCTGTTACGTTAGATATTTATTTGGGGCTTCAGATAAGTAAGGCTAACTACATAAACAATGCTTTTACATATATACAGCGCTATATATATACAGGTTTCCGCATTTGAACCCGGATTTAACCCACCACATATGAATATTGTGGTATGAGTTTCTGCAAGTAGCAACAGTAAATACCCTTGCGATCATATTTAAAACAACATAAAACGATACTCACTCAGTCTTTGCATAGTACTATGTATTTGTAATACACTCTGTAAAATACACTAAATTATCACTATAATTTAAATGTGTCTGTGTGTGTGTGTTGCAGCTATCAGGTGATTAGTACTCCCACAGACTTCTTCATGGTGATGGAGTATGTATCTGGAGGAGAGCTCTTTGATTATATCTGTAAGAATGGAAGGGTAAGAATTCTAGCATAATGAGTGTGTTTCACAATCACTTCATTAGGTACAGGTTCCTTTGGACATTTTGTTAGGGTCATCTGCTATACAGATGCTCTTAGCTTTAGTATAGCAACAAATGAGCTTCAGTCAGTAACTGTAAAATGCACCCATTAAATGTTAAATAAATGGCTGTTAAATGTAATCTGTACCTTATGTCATTTTCTTTAGCAAGCCTATAAACAACATGCATAACCGCTGAGCCTGGCTAAACCTTATAATTGTAAGGTACCTTTTTATGGACTGGCACAGATTGTGTTTTGCAATAATGAGATTGTGCATTTGATCAAGGGTGGGAAATTGCTAGTCCTTGCATTTTCGGAAAAGAATATATAAATAAAGAAGCAAAAATCTTCCTCCTGTTGACTTTTCTATATCCTCTTAAATGTAATGTCTTTGTACTTGCTTGAAAATTCCACTTTACATTTAGTCCTGATTTGCTATTATAATTCCCTCCACTCTTCTGGGAAGATGTTCCACTAGATTTTGGAGTGTGGTTGTGCAGATTTGTGCTCATGCAAGCAAAAAGAATGTTAGTAAAGTGGGTGATGTAGATGAGGTGAGGAGGCTTGGGGTCAGTCAGCGTGCCAATTCATCCCAAAGGTGTTTCTAAAGAGTTTGGGAAAGGACCACATATGGCATTTGTCCACTAAACAATAAAAAAAAAACCAGTCACAATGATTCTATAATGTTTTAAAATTTTTAATTAAGAGCAGCCATGTTTCATTCCTGACCTTCATCACTGTTCTCTCCCCCGTCTCTACAAACAGGTAGAGGACACTGAAGCTCGCCGTTTGTTCCAGCAGATCATTTCCGCAGTGGACTACTGTCACAGACACATGGTGGTGCACAGAGACTTGAAACCGGAGAATGTTCTTCTGGACGGCAACATGAACGCCAAGATTGCTGACTTTGGTACACAGGAACAGAGTTGCTAAGCAACAGGCAGTTTTGACATCTTTTTTTTTGGAAATTTAGTCTATTAATCAGGTTGTTTGGTCGCCTAGGAAACATGTCAGTTGGAGATTGTATTTAGGGTTTTAGCAAAAAAATTCTTATAATGACGGCTATTAAGGAAAACAATTCTTAGTATGAATTATAACAAAAAGCAGGTGTACATCTGTGTACCATTTTTGGTTAGAAGAGGACACTAAGATTTACTGTTTTACTGAAAAAATTAGTTTGACCTCTTTCATTTTCATCTTCCTCTTGATGGCTCTTATTTCGCTTGAAAGAGTGTTTTTGCTTTTAGAATCAGTTGTCTTTTGCATTTAGGATCTAAAACGTTAAATCGGGGAAATTAAGTGACTTTGTTTGGATGAACTTATGCTTTTATATTTCACACATTTTTGTCAAAGGCAGTTTTTTTGCAATTACAAAATGCTTAAAATAAATAATGGGAGGAATGGAGAAAAGAAGCATGGAGAGGAATTTAATCTACTGGAATTCTGTTCCTAATGTTATTAGTTCATTTTACACAGTGCAGTTTACATTCTTGTTAATTGCCTTATAAAATCCAGCCATTTCTAATGATTTGATTCAAAGCATACTGTATGTATGTTCAGTTGCTCTGTAGTATCTTTAAAAGAAACAGCTCTTTAATGTTAAGTGTGTCTCGTGTTTTATTTTAGGTCTGTCAAACATGATGTCAGATGGCGAGTTTTTAAGAACAAGCTGCGGTTCACCTAACTACGCTGCTCCAGAGGTCATCTCTGGAAGGTAACCAGTCATGACATTTCATGTCATAGTCTTAATTTGTAAGACAAACTGACTGTGAGACGTTATCTAGCCACTTTTGCTTTACTGCTTGGTATATATAGGCTGCATGCCTTTTTTTCATGAATGCCTGTGCTGCCCTTATGACTTTCTATGCTAAAAAAAAAAAAAAACCTTGCAAACACCACAACCAGCATACTCACTGTGTTGTCCTTGAAAGACTGTATGCAGGTCCAGAGGTGGATATCTGGAGTTGTGGTGTGATCCTGTACGCTCTACTGTGTGGGACTTTGCCTTTCGACGATGAGCATGTGCCCACTCTTTTCAAGAAGATTCGTGGAGGAGTTTTTTACATCCCTGAGTACCTTAATCGCTCTGTGGCCAGCCTGCTGATACTTATGCTCCAGGTAGACCCTCTGAAGAGAGCCACAATCAAAGACATCAGGTAAGACACTTAAAAAATTGTAAATATAAAAACCCTTAAAACATGAATACCTCTTACCCAATCATATATATTACATCATGTTTTAATTTATGTCCCCATTTGCTGTTGTGTGGTGCAGTTATAATTAATCTCAAAAGGTTGAGAGCTCTATAGCAGGCCATTTGAGAACTCATTGTAGTGATGTGTAAAGTAGGTATGTAAATGTACAGGAATCTTACCAGGAAATATTCCATACAAGGAAATAATTTCAGTCGAGGTTCGCCATAAAAAAACTACTTAGGTTCAAGATATAAAGTCGTATAAAGATATTTCTGTAGTTAAGAATAATAACCACTCAAGTATTCCTAAAACCAGTTTGTGGACACCTGACCATCACACTTAATGTGTTTGTTGTACATCCCAATTCCAGATTTAGTTCCCACTTGTTATAATTACTTCTAATTAGGGCCCGAGCACCGAGGTGGGAAGCCCTATTGTTTTCCTTAGAATTTATTATTTTATTTTTTATTTTTTATTTTTTTACACACATTGGCTATTAGAGGTCCCTTAACATACTCGAAAACTCTTGAAATTTGGCACACACGTCAACGTCCTTTGTCACTAGGGCCGGACAAAGGGTGGACCCGAACAACTTTCGCCCTCTAAACTATAAGCTCCGCCCAACAGGAAGTCAGCCATTTTGGTTTGTTTTTTAAGTGCATGCGGTGAACTTTTAAATACTCCTCCTAGGGTATTCATGCGATTGACTTGATTCCGAGACATTGGACTTGCTAAATTGCGATGGGATTTTATGGTGAATTCGGAGAACAGGAAGTGTTTAATATCTAAAGCAAAAAAGAATTTATTCGGACGACACGCAGTGTCTATGTTCGGCCAAGGATCCCGATCGCATCGTTGTGTCTATTGTGAATCTCAGACATAGCGCCACCAACAGGCGCCACGAAGTGTGTCAGTCACAAAAGGTGGATTTTTTGACAGTTGCATGTGGTGAAATTTTAAATACCTTTCCCAGGATATTTATGCGATTGACACCAAATGTGGTCAACATGATGCTGAGACATTGTAGATAATAAATTGCAAAGGAATTTTTTATATCTCGAACGCTGTTCCTATGGCAACGCGTCAAACTTTACTTTTATTTCAGGCATATTTAAGCTCTTGGCATGCACTTTGGGTGCCTTAACATTTTCGAAAACATCTGAGATTTGGCACAGACGTGGCAGTAGGGCTCTGTAGCGCCCCCTGTAATGCAAAAAAAATGTTCGGTGCACAGATTGGGCAAACATGTATGCACATGTACAAGAGTTGGTATGCATATAGATCTCATAGATCCGAACAACTTTCATGATCGATCCTATAAGCTCCGCCCAACAGGAAGTCGGCCATGTTGGGTTATTTTATAAGTGCATGTGGTGAACTTTTAAATACTCCTCCTAGAATATTCATGCGATTGACACCAAACGTAATCACCATGATGGCGAGACATTGTAGATGATAACTTGCAAAGTGATTTTTGATATCTCGAACGCTGTTCTCATGGCAATGCGTCAAACTTTACTTTAATTTGAGGCATATTTAAGGCTTTTGGCGTGCTTAGATTAACTTGAAATTTGACACATACATCACATTTGTCGGCTGTTAAGTGTGGAAAAAAGGTCGGACAACAGTGTGTCTCTTAAGAGGCTCACTAGCACCCCCGTTTGTTTAAAATGTGGGGTTTCTTTTACCTACAGTCCCCAAATGGGTCGGTAACAACATAAAATAGTCCACTGATATTTACCTACTTGATGCACTTGCCCACCGTGCATTGTTTTCTGGGGGGCACCGTATAACACAATTGGCGAGGGCCCGCCATCACTGCTTGCAGCCCAATTTTTTTTTTTGTCTTCCAACTAGGCTTAGGAGCATGACTCTGGGATTGGGATTTGTGCTCATTCAGCCACAAGAGTGGCACATTAGTGAAATCAGGCATTGATGTTTGTGAGTAGGTCTTTGTAGGAATCAGTCTTTCCACTGCATCCAAAACGAGTTCTGTGTGGTTGAGGTCAGGGCTCTGTGCAAGACACTTAATTACTTTAGTGCCAGTTTGGTCCTCTTGAGTTGCACTGACGGGAAATTGTAATACTATACCATATAAAGCCATTCTAAGAACTTGGGGAATCGCTTGAAATTGTGCTGGTCCGCATATTTTTTGGTCATGTTGTAGAAGCTTGTCAGCAAGATTTTGTGTCTAATAATAGTTGTGCGGCTGTGTTCCCTCAGAGAGGATGAGTGGTTCAAGCAGGATCTTCCCAGCTACCTGTTCCCAGAGGACGCTTCCTATGACAGTGCTGTGGTCGATGAGGAGGCTGTTCGAGATGTTTGTGAGAAGTTTGAGTGTGCAGAGGCCGAAGTGCTCGGCAGCCTGTACAGCGGTGACCCGCAGGACCAGTTGGCTGTCGCTTATCATCTCATCATCGACAATCGTCGTATCATGAACCAGGCCAGTGAGTTCTACCTGGCCTCCAGCCCACCTGCTGGCTCCTTCATTGATGAGAGCATGAAACCACACCCTGAGAGGATGCCTCCACTTTTGGCAGACAGCCCCAAGGCCCGGTGCCCACTGGACGCCCTGAACACCACCAAACCCAAATCTCTGGCAGTGAAAAAGGCTAAGTGGCATCTTGGTATCCGCAGTCAAAGCAGACCCTACGACATCATGGCTGAAGTGTACCGTGCCATGAAGCAGCTTGATTATGACTGGAAGGTGAGGGTCAAGTAAGTGCATGCTGTATAGATACACAAATAGATTTCCAGCTATCTGTTTGTGGAGAAACAATTGTGAAATGAGTGAATAAGAAACAGCGCTAAAGAGGCAAAACTGCTTGTGTACCTGGTTAAGGTACTGTTAGATTTTATCATTCCCACACTAAAATTAATTCTTGCAGAGGTTTTAAAGAGGTTTCCAGTGCGAGCTACGATGCCGTGGTGCCCTGGCTGATCAGGGAAGGAACAAAATGTAGGAACAGACATGTATATATACTTTGGATAAAACCTAAACTAAAACTAGGACTGTAACTACCGAATATTTTGATCATCGATTAATCAGACGATTATTTAATATTATTATTGTTATTATTTTTATTATTATTGTTTTGTTTAGTTTATTATAACTATATAAAAACCTTAATTCAGGGTATTTATGTATTAAAGTGTACTTAAAAAATGCAAAAGCTACATATTGAGTTTAATTATCTTTAATTTGGACATTTGAAAGCTTAGTAGCTGCTTGTTGTGGAGTGCATGTGGGATTTCTCCTTTGAACAAAATTACTCATTCTGACAGGTGTAGAGGACAGGGGGGGGGTATAGAGACGAATGATCCACTGTGGCGACACCTAATAGGAGAAGCCGACAGGAGAAGAAGAAGATTTCAACATAATAATATTTTTTGCTTACTGTGCTGATGTTACCTTTATTGGTGACTTGGGACACACACTTTTGCTGCTGCTGGTTGACCCTGTACCCGCCGCCATTTCGCAAGCGGCTGTGTTCTCTTGCCGTCACGCTAAACCTGTAACATGAGCAGCCCAACTAATAGATAATGCCATTCTTTGACAACAAATTTAATTATCGCTTATTATCAATTTTATCGATTTATTGTTGCAGCCCTAGCTAAAACTATTTCTTATTCGGCAATAAGACATGGTAAACCAGTGATGTGTGAACCCAGACATGAACGTCCCACGTACCTTTTACTTTAAAGATTATATAGACATTGCAAAGACACCATAGGAATATGTGTTACGAGAAAAAAGTGTAAGGCCCTCTTAAAACTAATAGGTACAAACATTCATGAATAAAGAGATGTTATAAAGGATGCAGAAACTGGACGGTGCAATTGGTGTAGTGCTTGTAATCCAGGTTGTTGTTTTTTTGTGTTTTTAACATGTATATGGTGATATTTTAATCACAGTTTTGTTGTTTTCTACCCAAACTATTTGCTCATCTAGTTAAAAGAAACAAGTAATTATAGACATTTTTGTTTCAACACTTCTTGATGATTGGGAACCATTCAGGAAAGCACCTAAATTCCATGCGTTATGAAATTATTGTAACATTTATTTATAATGTAATCCAAGGTTTAAAAATTGAAGCAAAATTCACCCTTTTATAATACATCCATATTATATTATAGTTTTTTTCACATGGACATGCTTATATTTACATCATTCAGTAGACGCCATTATCCAGAGTGACATACAAAAGTGTTTTGAAGACTGAATACGGGAATTAATTTAACACAGGTTCACTAGGATGCAAAGTTAGAAGATAGGCAGAGACTTAGCTGTTCACACATCTAGAAGAAGTTCATTCAACCACCTCGGTGCCAGAACAGAAAATAGTCTTGATGTATATATACAGTGAGGAAGTATTTGAACACCCTGCTATTTTGCAAGTTCGCCCAATTAGAAATCATGGAGGGGTCTGAAATTGTCTTCGTAGGTGCATGTCCACTGTGAGAGACATAATAAAAAAAAAAAAGAAAAATCCAGACCCCTCCATGATTTCTAAGTGGGAGAACTTGCAAAATAGCAGGGTGTTCAAATACTTATTTTCCTCACTGTACCTCTTACCCTGAGAGCGGGCAGGACCAGTTGAGATTGATTCAAGTGTGTATATATTAGATGTCTATTAATATATAAGGTGTCCATATCTCGTCTATTCTAGGTGGTGAATCCTTATCACCTGAAGGTGCGCAGAAAGAACCCAGTGACTGGAAACTTTGTAAAAATGAGTCTGCAGCTCTATCAAGTGGACAACCGCAGTTATCTACTGGATTTCAAAAGCATTGATGGTACTTTGCTAATGAGTTATGACTCCAGTATTAATATAATGTCTTCATTTAACATCTTAGACAGTAAGACATTTATATATCATTTACACTGTAATTAACGAACAATTGGCTACAATGGCAGTATAACAGTTGTGCAATTTAAGCGTCCATCACTGATCAGTAAAAATCAGCAGAATTTCTGCTGGCTTGGTATACACTGCATTCCAAAATGTGTTAGGCAGACATTGTTAACAAATTACTTCTCGTCTTTTTTCTTCAGATGACATCATCGAGCTGAAATCTGGCTCGTCTACACCTCAGCGCTCAGGCTCAGCTGCACGTCTCCATCGACCCCGTCTCAGCATCGACTCGGCAACCGTCGCTATTGATGTACCGCCTCTCAGCAGCTCGTTGCCCTGCTCTCTGCCGGGCAACATGCCAATGCTAGCACCGCGACAGGGCAGCCATACCATGGACTTCTTCGAGAT
Source organism: Silurus asotus (assembly GCA_024362625.1). Classification (NCBI taxonomy): domain Eukaryota; kingdom Metazoa; phylum Chordata; class Actinopteri; order Siluriformes; family Siluridae; genus Silurus; species Silurus asotus. Next base: position 2,794,106 of record MU551660.1, read on the forward strand.
GTGCGCCAGTCTAATCACCACGCTGGCACGCTGAAACTCCACACACAGGCACACGCACTCATTCACAAACCCATTCATTCACGCACAGAGACAGGAACCTGTAGTTACGTTGCTGGGTTAAATCACATGACCTTAGTAGATTTAGCCACAGTTCTCACACAGAGAGTTAGACAGGATTATAGGCATGATGCTCGCTGCTAGACTGTTCCTTGTAGCAGTACTCTATTCTGGGGCCATACCCGGTTTCAGAGTGCGTCATCCGTTTTTTTTTTTTTCTATGCATAACATTTTGATAATATAATCTATTTATATTCTCTTTATCAATCACTTCAGTAGCTGAGTTGCTAGTTGATTGCAATCGCATACCAAAAATTATGTTTATATGCATTTGCATTTATGAATTTATTAGATAATTTATTTTTTAGAGATATTTTATGTCGACTTTATTTATAATCGAGTGATAAATGAATTGCTGGTTTTACTGTGGAATGGTTTGTCGTGGTAAGCATTAAAGGCACAAAGCCAGTCAGCAAATACACATCATTGACGTTTTAGAGCACAACATTAAGCGCTCCTGTTGAGCTCGAGTAACAGAAGTATGCAATTCTAAGGATTTTTCATCTGTAAGTAAATATAGATGGGCTTTCTTTGGTGCAGTGCCTTTTCTTTTAGCTACTGGATGCTGGACGGTGTTGTGCCATTACTTAGCAAATAATGAAATGTTCTATCAGAGACTCAGATCGCAAGCTTTTAAAAGAAAGAGCGAGACGTTGATTGAGTGCTGAGCTCAACGTTTTTACACTAGCCTCGATCAAGGAGAAATTGTAGGCACATCCAATGCATATAGTCTGGGACAGAGATTTAGAGCCAGAGGAAGGGGCAAGGAGAGGAAGAAGATAATAGAAAAGAGATTCAGATGTTGAAATAATGTTGTAAAAGAGACGGAAGTAATGACCTAGAGCATGCAGAAGAATATTTTGATGTGATACTGTATGAAAAGTGAGATGGGTGTATTTAATGACACTTGGCAGAGATTTAAAGCCATGAGCATTTAGAAGGTAAAACCACTCGAAGCTTCCTCTGATGCCTTAAAAGCAACATATATTGTTTCTGACGATTTCGTGCTTCAAGACATTGTGTGTAAATGCATCCATGTGTGGAGATTTATAAGATCCATTTATCTTGTTCTCCCAAGTGCTGGAATGTTTAGAGCTCCTGAAAGCATAGTTTTCTACCAGGGGCTTCATTAATTTTGATCCAAAGACTTCACAAAGAGGACTTGGAGAATTCAGGAAGGATTCATGGCATTTTGTGACTAGGCCACAGCATAGAGCCACAGCATGAAGGATTTTTAAATGATTACCAAAGTATATATATTTTTTCTTTTAATCATACATCAAAAATTTGGAAATGCATTATTAAAAAAAAAAAACCCTTCACATCATGAAATTTGAACTTTATAGAATTCAGAAAAATGCTATTTTTTTCTGTTGCCTAGTAATACCCAAGACCATTAAAACAATTCAAAAGTTTATTTTTTAAACAATATTGGGGTGCATACAAAGTGTAAAGACTAAGTTCTGAATTATGCAAATTGGATGAGGTTTCTGATAACCTTCAACAGACAAAAGCCACTATGTTTCTTAAAGAAGCTTTTATCAAATGGCACCTAAATTTAAACATCATTTTATGGAAAGAATTTAATCCTTTCTCATGTGGAGATTTACATTTTTATTAGTGCACTGGTGGATGAGTTGGTCTTCATGAATCCTCCTGGCCTTCTGTTTTGTACGGTCGTAAATGTGAAACGGCTTCCGGGCTTGTAGTCAATGCATGACGTTTGTGTATCACTGAGGTTTTTTTTGTTCTATGTTAGATGTACTGTACTGTTACACAGAAAGACTGCAGTATCAGTACACCACTCGTATCTGAATGTAAAAACGGTCAAGCATGAAAGTGCTTAGATGGAGGGATGAGTTTACAGAAAGATAGGAAGATATTCTTTCTGTGATGAGGGCAAAAACTGCTGAGAATATATATATATATATATATATATATATTTT